>BQNB010109502.1:0-22739 GCA_026074375.1 Tanacetum coccineum
GTTCTAGGTTGTAATCTGTTGATTTGTTATCTTGAATTGAGATTCAAGATAGTTGTTGATTTATTTTAATAAAGTTTTCAATAATTTATTATTGTGAATACTAGTCTAGGACAATAATACCACATGAGGATCATGCATCAGTCAACCTAACCAAATACATTGATGATTAATTGCATTGCATGAATAATTAGATTTAATGATCTATCATGATTTTTGATTCATTTTTTGAGTAATAATTTGAAGCATGGGTATGTACCTGCAAGTGAAAATCAGCAGGATAAGATATGATTATAGAAAC
The DNA here is from genome assembly GCA_026074375.1 of Tanacetum coccineum. Taxonomy (NCBI): domain Eukaryota; kingdom Viridiplantae; phylum Streptophyta; class Magnoliopsida; order Asterales; family Asteraceae; genus Tanacetum; species Tanacetum coccineum. The sequence goes on from BQNB010109502.1 coordinate 299, forward strand.
GAAAAGAAAGCTAGGATCAGGATTTGATGTGATTATGTGTATGGAAAGCTTCTTCGGAAAATTTAAACCACATGTATATACCTTTCATCACACCTTTTAGGTGACATGACCTCACCACCTCGTCTTGAGTCTTACCACATGATCGATCCAAGTCATAATTAATACATATATATCACATCGTCTTGAGTGTAACGTCAATATAATATTGGTGAGGATATTAACTGGATGTGTTGTAAAACTAGTTGGATGATACAAGTCATAATTAATACATATATATGGCCGTAAGTAACGTGTCACACTTATAGCTAATACATATAATATAGTACGTTAATCTTTAATAATAATAATGAATCTAATGAAAAGCATGCATATGCATATTTGGTTTTACATAATTGAGCATCCATATTCATATCCAGATGATGATGGCACTGGCATTCCATATCCAGAAGGCTGAAAAGAGGCTCCATCGTAACCCTGCTGCTGGTGCTGCTGATATACGTATCCGACCATAGGGTAAGTTGTCATTGGTGGGGTACATTTGTGGCGGCGGCTCAAACATCATTTTTGCCACCTCAGCTTTAGGGGCTGTATCACCTGCTTTTGGTGGTGCTTCTGCTGCTTTTGGTTTATATAATGCAAAAAAACAAAACACTCTAAACCTATAAGCAATCACAATATAATATCACTTGAATTTCCATCCTTTTTAATATTCCATCCTTTAGGGGCTGTATCACCTTTTGGTGGTGCTTCACTTACTAGGTTTGTTTTTGTTGTTTTATTACCTACTACATTCAGTTCAATTCTTGGCCATGCACTTTTGAATTTCCATCCTTTTTAATATTCTACACTCTTTCACCAATGATTATACAATATATGCGTCTGAGTTGCATACGACGACACAGATATAAGTATTGTCAATACATACTAGTCTAGGACACTTAAAAGTGTGTTGTATGATAATTTATTATTGTCAATACATACTAGTCTAGGACAATATATAATACCACATGAGGATCATGCATCAGTCAACCTAACCAAATACATTGATGATTAATTGCATTGCATGAATAATTAGATTTAATGATCGATGAGGATTTTTGATTCATTTTTTGAGTAATAATTTGATGCATGGGTATGTAGGTGCAAGTGAAAATCAGCAGGATAAGATATGATTATAGAAACGAAAAGAAAGCTAGGATCAGGATATGATGCTTGTAATTTCTTCCCTTTTCGTTTCTAGCTAGGTATAAACTCTTAAACATGTACTGTATTATTATGGCCTATTTGGTTGTTGGCAAAAGACAATGAACTAGATCTCATTCCATGAACCGTATAGCTAGTCAAAGGAATGAAAAATAACGGTCAAAAACGGAAAAATAACGTACGAAAACGGATAAAAACTGATAAAATCGAATGAAAACGTACCAAAAACGGACAAAACGGACAGTAATAATGATAATTAAAAAATTTAACAATTTTTTTTATTTTAAAAAAAAGCAAAGGTTCATTTACATCGGGTGGAGAAAGTCACAAGACTTCTTATAATACTCACTGTTAGATCCTCATTAGATTATTTAAACGGATAATTTTTTTGCACCGTTCGTCCTGCAGGGATGTACGGTGGCGTCACACAGTTTACTAACGGAGGTAAGGTGTTTCGGTTCGGTTTTGCGTTTATGGGTTGTTGTTGGTTGGGTTCAACAGTTTTCTAAGAAAATTTACAAAGGTCAAAAATATTTGGAACAGATAAAAACCCAAGTCAACACAAAACATACAATTCGGTTTGGTTTCGATTAAAACGCAGAAACCAAACCCTTCAAATAAACTCCATAATATGAGTCTAGAAGTCACCTATAAAAACTTTAACTTTCAAATAATAATTAAAGAATCAAAAGGATATCACTAAAATATGCTCAAGTAAATCATCTAATAAATGTCAAAGAAACTAAAGGTTTCAAACACTTGACATGAAATATAAGATAGAGAACATATAGATAGAAAATACTTTCTTCGAAAAAAGTTCTTCAGAATCTTTTTAGCTCTTGTTTTTATTATTCTTCTTCAGCTTTCAACCAGTTGCATACTTCACTCTTGACCCTGGTATATGTGAATTTATAGTAAATCTAAGTTGGTAAATTCTTGCTATGTTTGCTCCTAGATATGAATCACTTGCTTGATATGAGGAGTTGTTACTTTAAAAAACATATTTTAAAAAAACAAGAATTGTTAGTTTTATTATTATATATATATAATATTTTTAGATTATATATATATAATATGATATAGATAAACAAAATCTTTTTGAATCTCTCTCTCACTCTTTTAATGATGTCATTAATTATGTCATCAAATATGTCATGAATGACATCACTAATTCTCCATAGCTTCAATTCCTTATTTCAAATTGATAGTTATAGTTCTTCAAATTTATTAATCTTTTACTCTTATATTCTCTCACAAAATTAATTCATTCTATTGTAGCATTTGGTTAGTGATATCAAACACATATGATTAACAAAAACTATCACCCTTTAATATTTGAGCCATCAACAACTACAAGTGTTTAAGATCATGTAGTTAGTGTTTTTCTTTTTTATATTCCAACTTATATGTTACATTTGTGATTCTAATTTATACAACGATATGCATGCTTCAAATAAACTAAAATGGCAATCTTAAAACTTTGTTATGATATTCTTTTGTTTTTATGTCACTTACTTTTTTTAAACCATTATTGTAAAATTTGAGATGTGTACATATATTTGATAGTCTTATTTCTTTATGAATTTTATTATATATTACGTTATGTCAAAACCTTTAAGGGGTGTTCGAGATTCATTATGATATTTTGTTTCATTTAATATCTTAATAGTGTTTTGTTTGGCTTTTAGTTGATGACAGATTAACAAAATTATAATTTTTACTACTTAAAATGATATTGACTTGCCCTAACAAGAATATGTTACATACAATGCCCTTTCGTCAATGTGCTCATACCGCTTTATGGACTCCTCTCGTCACAGTGATTTTTGAAGTGTTAATTTAGAACAATATTCCAATTAATCGGTCGATATGAGTTGTATTATAGTTCACACAGTTGACGTTTCTAGATTTGAATTTGATTACATGAATACGTAAATTAATTATATAGATATTTGGATGAAAAGAACGGGTCAATTCGCTAATTTGTTTATTATATGTGTTTCTTGACGGGTTTTCTACTTGATATTCCTTCAACATGTTGTTTGTAAAGCTAATAGATTGTATGTTCATTTATGAGAAGTTGTTAAAATACGACTAGCTACTACTCATTATTCATGCCTTCAAAACTTTGTTATGTGAATTTGTAGAGCTAATGGATTTTTATGCATGTTTGTTTATAAATAAATTTTTATTTAGCTACACGCGAATTTCGCGGGTTTATAAGCTAGTATATATATATATATATATATATATATATATATACATATATATAATGAAAAAAATATGTGTGTTGGTTTTATTTTTGTCAAACCATAATCAAACCAAAAACCAATTAAATACTTCGGTTCGGTTTCAAACCAGACCATAAACCAATTAAAATTTTCTGTCCGGTTTTATTCGCTTTCAGGCCGGTTTATTTTTCAGTTTGTTCGGTGTCAAACCAAACACTGAACACCCCTAAACGAAGGGATGGTAATTGGGCGAAGTTTGGGCCGAGGATGTGAGACGGTCTTTTGGCAAACCACAGGGATGTATTATGCACTTTACTCAAAAAAAAATTAGAAAACCGAAAAAACATAAGGGGTATTGTTGGTATTTTAGGAGTACCAATAACCCATCCCTTTGTAATAATATAATGAATAACAATTACATTTTTATGCACTTTACTAATTTTTTATGCACTATACTCAATTTTTTTATTTTTTTTAATTTTATAATTTTGCTTATATTAAAAAACTATAAAAATAAAAGTACGGAATATAAAATATAAAGTTTAATAAGTTAAAAGTATTAAATTGACAAAAAATATAAAACAGAAGATAAAGAAAATGTGTTATATTGTAAACAAAAAAGTTTAAGGAAGGTATTGATTATGGGATAGGTTATTAAGACATCCCCTAAAAAACCATTTGTACCCCCTATGTTTTTGTGTTTTTTTTCTAATTTTCTAATTTTATTTTTGTTATAAAACTGTGAAACAAAATGTGCGAAACAGAAAATATAAAGTTTTACAAGTCAAAAATATTAAATTGACAAAAATTACAAAACATAAACTCATAAAAAACTGTGTTGACAAAGTGAGTGGAAGTTGTTCTTTTTTATATATTTTATGAACTAAAGAGGTACCAATAGTTGTACCAATTGATTATAGAAAGTAGGCTAAGAGTAAATGGTATGGTGGCGAAGTACCTTCGCCGTTGTGACGTGGCATCTCCCGAAGCCACTCGTCGTTTCATAGCGTTGGATATTTTTCCGTTGAAGCGAGCCAGAAAATGCCAAAACGCTTTTTCACTATAACCGTGGTTAAACAATTAAAAGGCAATATATTTTGAAAATCAACAAAAAAAAATTATATCCACTGTTACCCTATAAATAACACCATTTTTTATCTAAAATTTCACACACACAAATACCACTATTTTTTACCTAAAATTCTCACACTTAATCCCAAACAAAAATCTGATATGGCTTATTCACTTTCACACACCATCAATGAAATCCATGCTTTGGTTTACAAACTAATGGACGGAGATAAAGCTCGTCAGAACGCGATTCTGGAGTTAACCGTGCAATTTCACAATGCATGCACAGCTAAAGACGATATGAAAAAAGCATACGAAAAATGCAATGATATTCCACAAGAGAGCCGTGCTTTGATTGACACTTTTTTAAAAGAAAAATCTTATAAAGATTACGAGATAAATCTTGCAATCTATGGAAAGGCGGCAAAAATAGAAATACAAATTGAGACTAAATATGTTTGGTTATGGGAAAAATACAATTAGGACGATTGTGTTTTAGATTTCGTATTGTATTTTTAAACGTATTGTAATTTTAAATTTCGTATTGTATTTTTTTTATTATCATATTGTACTTTGTATTTTAATTTGAATGAAATGAATTTAGTTTGTGTGTGAAAAATGGAAGAAAAAAAATTGTGGGTGGTGGGGCCAAAATAAGGAGGTTGATGAAATGTTATAAATGAAGGGATATTCTGAAGTGAGAGTGAGAAGCTGACTTGGCACCTTGTGGGGCCAAAATAAAGAGGAAAATGAAATCACCATAGCACAGGGTATGATGAGCCATGGCTCAAGCCGTGGGCGAAAACGTCACCCGAAAACGCGAGAACCACACCCCAGTTGGCGTTTTCACATCTGGCGCTGAGATCCCCAGCCCAAATGGTCCGGGAAAACGCGACATGAAAAAGCGAGACGCCGTTTTTAGGGTTTTGGTACAAATGGTCTCGCATATCGCGTTTTATAATCTTTTTTTAATTTTTTTTAAACTAGTCGTTATGAAACGGCATTTTGAAAAATATAGCCGTTTTTAAGGTTTTGGTATAAATTTACCCACTTTAAACACTATAAATATATATACAACTCCCATTTTTTATATATCACTTCCAAACTTTTATATATTACTTCCAATCTTTTATATATCACTTCCAATTTTTTTTATCACCTCAAATGGATCTCAACAATTGGATAAACGAATACTTCACCAACCTAAAAAATTCTTCGTCTTCGTCTAATCCCCCTACTCCGTCATCCGCCAACTCCACCAACACTACCGGGATGAATTCAGAGGACACGACGAAGATCAAGGCTTTGAAAGAGAAAACCCGGGCTACGTATTTTAATTTCTAAATTGTTGTCGTATTTTATTTAAGTTTATGTAATGTTTTTTTAATTAATGAAATTTAAATTTTAAGTTTATAAGTTTTTTTTAATATATAAATGAATAAAAAAGTGAGAAAAGTGAGGTCCTCACAACATCAAAAATTGTGGTGTTGACTAGGGATGGTGTTTTTTGGTGTTATATGGTGTTTTGGTGTTATAGGGTGTTTTGGTGTTATGGAAAAAAGTGGTGATGTGGCATCACTTTTTCCTACGGCTCAATACCGTACCTATTGCCCTAAGAGTGAAGGGTGTGGTTGAGGGTTTTCCCTCACCACATCAGATCCACATCATCATAAAACATTCACTTTATCTTTTTTTCTCTTAACTTTCCCTCAAGTATTGCAGCACCCTCTCTCTTTTTCGTTAACTTTTTTTCTAATTTTTATAATATAAAAGTGTCATCAAAACACAAATACAAACAAAATACAACCAATAAAATAGATTCTCTATCCTCAATAGCAATTTTCTCTCTCTCTTAATAACTATCGGAGTCAAGTCCTGCAAAAACCAAAAGAATTGTTTTCCCTCAAAGCATGGTGTCATGTTCCAGCCGGAAAAGATATCAAAACCTCTTCCCGAGATGTTTTCCTTCTCCCACATCTCACACCCTAAGGGATCTTTAAAGGAGCATCCTATTACTAATGAATAAGTAGTATAGAGCTGGTCACTTTTTTGTCATCTTCCCAAATTAGTCATACTAAAATGCTCGATTCTACTACTCCAACCAATGCTCGACACGTGTCAACCCAAAAGAACAATTTACTTTTTGACTAAATATTTTTGTGGCCCACATTTTTTTGTCTTATTAACAAATAAGTGTTCAACTGACGATTGCTCAACCCACCAAGTACTCGACTTACTTTTGCTTTATAATAAAATTACAAATATACCCTTATTGGTATAAGGATCAAGTAGTTGTAACTTATGCTTTAACAATTTTCTCATCATCTTTTTCAATATACTCACTTCATCACTTTGCTGCTGACAGATCCAACAATCCATACTCAAATAACAACAACAACCAAAAACAAACATATAGATGATCTTGGACGCCGCCTCTCGCCCGATCACCATCGTCAGCTGCCGCTCTTGGCCGTCGTCGACCGACGCTGCTCCTTGTCGCCACTTGTCGTTACCTTTTGAAACTAACTATCTTCTATATTTTCATATATTTATTACACAATAGTTAATGTGGGTTTATTTTTGTGTTTGATATATGTCCGTGTGTATATCCGAAAGGAACATAATCCGAATGGAACACAATCACGCCGGAAGGGCTAATACGAGAAGACCAGAGAAAGGACAAAACATTAAGTTCAAGGAACTAGGGCACCACTTCGGACTAGCGGTTAATAGCAAGCGCTCATAGGGATGCCACCACCCTAGGATTCACGGGACTATGTCTCTCACGCAACCCCGCCGCCTGACGCAAAGCTAGGGTTAGCTCGGCTTCCTCAATTCCTAAGTGCCAGAAACAGTATTCCGCTACAGTGACTCGGGTAGTATAAATACCCCATCATTTACTGCTATTCAGGTACTCCCTCCGTCTCATAATTATAGTCCACCGACAAAAAATACGCAGTTTAAAAAAAACATCAACTTTACAGCTTTCTCTCTTACTTTTTGCACAATGACAGTTTTACCCTTAACCAATTAATTTATAACTTCTTTAAAGTTTGTAATAATAACATCAAGTGAGGGTGATATGGTAAACTTAATCTAAATTTCCTATCTATTTTTGGAAGTAGACAATTAATTTAAGATAAACAAAAAAGGAAACATGGTCTATAATTATGGGACGGAGGGAGTAGCATTTATTGCATTATTATACACACACTATTATATGCCCTCCCGGCTCTCATAGCTACTTACTCTCATGCTCAAGCTTGGTACTGGGATCACCCCCGGGGCGAGGCTGATGTGTCGTTCTTTCTTATTGTCAGGTACTCAAGTTCTCACCAAGGACTAAGATTCAAGTCGTCCAATCCGGTATGGATATTTACTTAAACAATATATATGTTGATTTAGAATATATGTTGTTGAAGTGGGTTTGACTTTGGTGATTGAAAACAAGGTTATTGGAGTCAAGTCGGTATACAACGCCAAGAAAAAACGCCAAAGGCGAAGTGGAAAAGTACAAGACAAGAATTATGGAAAAAGGTGGAAAATCCACCAAACTGATGTGAAATCGGCAAAAGACTTAGCGACATATCCAGTCTACCCTGATCAAAGTAAGCATATCGACACTCGTTATCATGTTATTCGAGAGTGTATTGCAAGGAAGGATGTCTGAGTGATACATACAAGCTCCGAAGACCAAGTTGCCGATATCTTCACCAAGCCACTCAATGAGCGAGATTTATCAAGACAAAGGATGATGCTTGGAGTCGAGAAATCAGTTTAAAGGGGGGTGTTGGATCGTAAACTTGATTTAGTCAAAAAAGCATGAGGCCATAATGAAGAAGCTTCTAGAATGATGAAGAAGCTCCTAGAATGATGAAGAAGCTTCTAGATTGATAAAGAAGCTCCTAGAATGATGAAGAAGCTTCTAGAATAATGAAAAAGTTTCTAGATAGATCAAGAAGCTTCTAGAAAGTTGAAGAATGATCTTAGAAAATATCCATAGAAGTGTGTAGAAGGTTATAGATATGTTTGATAGAAATATCTAGAATATGGATATGTATAAAGTCAGAATTATCTAGAAGTCTATGGAAAAATCTCTAGTCTAGAATCTTCCATGGACAAGTATAAATAGGTGTTAGGGTGATGGATTTGTATGTAACCACCACCAAGAAGCAAAGTTAAGCAATAAAGTTTCTTTGTAAAAGTTCTATAAGTGTTCCTCTCTTCATCGAATATAAGCCTAAAAGGCCCTCGTGTTTCCAACAAATTGGTATCAGAGCTAGTGCTAAAAGATCAAGATGTCAAGTTTAATGAACTTGTTCCAATTTCCTCGTCTTACCAAAGATAACTATGGTAGTTGGTGTATTCGGGTGAAGGTGTTACTCGGTTCACATGATGTGTGGGAGATAGTCGAGAAAGGTGTTGAGAAAGTTGTTGATGAAGGCTCGTTGAGTGCCACTCAAAGGATGGAGTTGCAAAAGGCAAGAAAGAAGGATCAAAGTGCTCTTACGATCATCTATCAATGTCTTGATGATGCGATGTTTGAGAAAGTTACAAATGCAACCACTTTTAAAGAAGCGTGGGAGATCCTTCAAAAATGCTTTCAAAGGAATTGATAAGGTGAAAAAGGTACGTCTTCAATCTCTTAGAGGAGAGTTTGAAAAACTCCAAATGGAGGAATCCAAAACCATTTCAGATCATTTCACTCGTGTCTTGACCATTTCAAATGAAATAAAGAGAAATGGTGAAAGCTTGAGTGACACAAGAGTGATTGAAAAGATTCTTCGCTCTTTGCCACCAAGCTTTGATTATATTGTTGTGGCCATAGAGGAGTCAAAGGACATCGACTCTATGACCATCGATCAACTCATGGGATCCTTACAAGCCCATGAAGATAAGTTGATGAAAAGAAAGGGGAAAGAACCCTTAGAGAAAGCTCTATACTCAAAGGTATCTTTCAAAGAAAGAGAAAAGAGCTTTCTACACGGAAAGGAGCAAGGACGAGGACGCGGTTATTTTCGTGGTCGTGGCAGTTTCCAAGGACGAGGACGAGGAAGAGAAGATGTCAACAAAGAAGATGAAAACCAATGGTCTCCAAATAGAAGAGGTCGTGGGAGAGGCTTTCAATATCAAAGAGGAGGTAAGCCCCAAATACAATGCTACAATTGTCGCAAATATGGTCATTATGCCAATGAGTGTACTAACTCAAGACAAATGGAAGAAAAGGCCAATCTTGTAGAGGTACAAGATGAAGATGAGCTTACTTTGATAATGGTGAGACATGATGAACAAGAAGAGATGATAAAACCATGGCATATAGTTTCCGCTGCCAGTAACCATATGAAGAGTGAAGAAGAATTGTTCATGGAGATGGAGCAAAGTAAAGGTAATGTCACCTTTGTAGACAAATCAAAGGCACCGGTGAAAGGAAAAGGTAAAATACTTATCCGAGCTAAAGATGGAAGTCACCAATATATTTCGGACATATACAATGTGCCCAACCTTAAAAGTAACATTTTAAGCGTTGGACAGCTTTTAGAAAAAAACTACGATATTCATTTCAAAGATCGTAGTGCTACAATAAGAAATCAAGAGGGAAAGCTTATAGCAAAAGTGCCTATGACTAAAAACCGAATGTTCATTTTGAACATTCAACATGATGAAGCTAAGTGCTTAAAGAGTTGTCTGGAGGATCATTCGTGGCTTTGGCACATGAGGTATGGGCACTTAAACTTTGGTGACTTAAAGTTATTATCTTCTAAGGGAATGGTGAAAGGGTTAGATCAAATTGAGCATCCCAATCAAGTGTGTGAAAGACGCCTTCTTGGGAAGCATGCTAGGAGTTCGTTTCCGAAAAAAGCGACATCAAGAGCTAATGAGCCTCTACAACTAATTCATACGGATTTGTGTGGTCCCATTACTCCACCCTCTCATGGTAAGAATCTCTACTTTATGCTCTTCATTGATAACTATTCAAGAAAGACTTAGGTATATTTTCTGAATGAAAAATCCCAAGCCTTTGAAGCTTTTAAGAAATTTAAAGCTATGGTTGAAAAGGAAAAATGTTTAAAGATTAAATCCATGAGATCAGATAGAGGTGGAGAATTTTTATCAAAGGAATTTAACAAATTTTGTAAGGATAATGGGATTCGGAGATTTCTAACGGCTCCTTACTCCCTACAACAAAATGGAGTGGCGGAGAGAAAGAATAGACCCATTCTCAATATGGTCTGAAGCATGTTGAAAAGTAAGAAGATGCCAAAGGAGTTTTGGGCTGAAGCGGTTGATTGTGCCGTATATCTATTGAACCGGTGTCCGTCAAAGAGTTTAGACAACAAGACCCCGCAAGAAGCATGGAATGGGTTGAAGCCTACAGTCTCTCACCTACGGGTATTTTGGAGCATAGCGTATGTCCACATTCCAAGCCCAAGGCGATCCAATCTTGACAATAGAAGTGAGAAGCATGTGTTTGTTGGTTACGACAAACAGTCAAAAGGTTATAAGCTTTATAATCTAGTCATAAGGAATGTGGCAGTGAGTAGAGACGTGAAGTTCGACGAAGAAGGATCATGGGATTTGAGCATTGAGTAAAATGAAAGGTATGACTTTCTTCCTATGATTGACGAAGAAGAGACATGTGAATCAGATGATGAAGTCCAACAACCTGAAAGTCCAACTCCAACTCCAACCCAAGACTCACCTTTAAGTTCAAGTGAAGGAGTACCAAAGACAAGAAGTTTACAAGAGCTCTACGAGGTAACTGACAAGATACCCCTTCTTTGTTTATATGCTGATTATGAACCTTTAGTTTTTGAAGAGGCCATGAAAAGCAAGAAATAGAGACAAGCCATGGAGGAAGAGAAAAAACGCCAAGAAAAAACGCCAAGAAAAAACGCCAAAGGCGAAGTGGAAAAGTACAAGACAAGAATTATGGAAAAAAGGTGGAAAATCCACCAAACTAATGTGAAATCGGCAAAAGTCTTAGCGACATATCCAGTCTACCCTGATCAAAGTAAGCATATCGACACTCGTTATCATGTTATTCGAGAGTGTATTGCAAGGAAGGATGTGTAACATTCCGTATTTTCAGGTCATTTACGACGTCATCTATTTTACTAATTATTTTTTTTAATACGCGTTTACTTTTAATTCTTATTATATATAGTTAAATCGCGTAAACTAAAAATCAACAATTAGCGTAAACGGACACCAAACGAATTAAAGTTTTCGTCAAACAAGCAATATATTATTTTTACGAAAGTAATAATCAACTTTTTATATTTTATTTTTATTGGTTGCGTAAAACGTTTACGTTTCGCAATTAAATACATTTAGGCATACCCGGAAGCACCAAAACTTTTCTACGCTTCAACAAATACCCACTTTTATACCCAATACCTAAAATTTACTAAATATCATCACATATAGGCATACATGGCCGGATATGGAGCTAGAAGAACAAAGAAATATCAAGTTTGAAAACATATTTCCTTAATTTCATGAGATGTTCTCATCTTTTAGGAACATATAAATATTTTTCTTACTAACTTCACTAGTGTCTTGACCAAGACTCCATGAAACCCTCAAAATGTTTCCTTGACTAGTCCTTATGTATATAATACATACACTAGTGTAAGTAATTCACAGATACACTTTCCTTAGCTAAAATTTCACAAAAACCTCTCTTCCTCCCTCCCTTTAGGCCACGGCTACAAACACCCCATTTATATAAACCATAGCTTGATTTTCTAAGACCATACAAGCATACACACATCCTTCCTACGATAACCTAAGGTGTTTAGAAGGGTTGGCTAATCATTTGCAAGATTTAATCAAGTAATTTCAAGATTAGGATTTCTAGTTAGATTAGAGTTTCTAATCTTGCAAGCTTGGTTTAAAAATCTAAACAAGGGTTTATATTATATTTCTCATCATCATTTATCACTATAAGGTTATCTATAAACCTTTATGTCTTTACTTTTATCATTTTTATGTGTTTACATGTTCAATAAAACTAAATCACCATTTAGGGTTTTAAACATGTTAAATGGATAACTTACTTGTGATTATGATTTTCTATACTTTTTCATATGATATGCGATTGGTAATATCATGGAATAATGAGATTATAAGTATGTTAACATGTTGGTTTAAGTGGAATATGTTTAAGTATAAACTAGTGATTAAAAGTTAATTAAGGAAAGTTTATGATTTCATGTGAGATTAAAGACATTTGTGGGCTGTTTTAGTTTGTGTTTTAGACAGTAGGTTTTACATTTTATAAAGATAATACACCTCATGACGATTCCAAAATGATAAGAAACTCGAAAAACCGATTTATAACAAAAAAGATACGACGATTTCAAGTTTACGTTAAATATATACTTTTATAAAAATTACTATTCACCACAGAAACTTATATTTTTAAAACATCATTAATATGATAAAACTTTTAAATACGAGAACGTACTCGGAAATAATGCTAACATTTATAAAAACGGATGTTTGATGTTTTAAAACGAATAAGTTACGAAGTTTTACGATAACCTAAATCTATAAAGACAAATATATATCTGTTTTAACAAGTAAATTCACATATTTTTATAAAAAGTTACTGTTCATCAGGGACTTTATTTTTGGAAAAACATCATAAATAAATAGAACATTTAATTACGAGAACGTGCTCGAAAGAATCGCTAAAAACGGAGTTAAAACGAATAAGTTACGACATTTACGAGATTTACGATAACTAAATCTATAAAAATAAATATATAACTGTTATGAACAGTAAAATCACTATTCATCAGAAAAACTCAAATTTTGAAAATGTTATATTTTGATAACTCGTCTTAATACGAAGGCGTGGACGTAAGAAACGAAAGAAACGGACTTAAAACGAGAAAGTTACGCCAGTTTTACTAAAGTATACTTATAAACGTTTTTACTTTATAAATATGATTTCACTAAAACGATTAGATGGTGATGTAGCTATATAGAATTATATGTGGTATTAGTTAATCAAAGTACTATATTACTAGGGAGTTTCATAATGAGGCCTCTTCGGGGTGGCGTATCGACGAGTTGTTGGATTTACGATTTAAAGTGTCCTAGCTCCTCATACGTCACTACATGACCTCTTAATTATGATAGCCCGAACGATAGTATGATGAGCTATACGACCTATAAATAATCAAAGTGTTTAGTACTTATACGACCTATATTGGATTAGGTTGCCTTCGGATTCCTTCGTGACGCATTTTTCTATTGTGAATACTTGTTGATTACCATTCACTCGAGGTGAGTTCATAGCCCCCTTTTTACTACGTGATTGTTTTACAAAATCTACGGGGTGAATTACATTGCTTGTTTTACTATTGGACACAAGTGTTTTTCTAAGTGTTTTCAAAGTGTTTACAAAGTGTATGCTATCCAGATTACTGCCTGAATATTATTGCTAAGTTACCTTATTGCCGTGAAGTCCCTATTTATCATGAACCGTTAATTGCTATTGTAGTAAGCGCGAGTGTTGTGGATAGATCTATCGGGACTGACAATCCCCACCTTTCCTTGGGTCACTAGTTTGATCAAGGTGCATTTAACATTGAGAGGTGTTAGGTTGTTGGCAAGCATCCTATATTCTGATTGGGGCACAAATCTAGTTAAGGCTTCGGGGTCATGAGCTTAGTGCAATAATAAACGTTTTGGACTACTGAATGTGTTTCAGAGTCTACTATTACTTCGATCTTGTGGTCCACCCTTTTTACCGATAAACCTATGATTTCACTCAACCTTTGTGTTGACTTTTAGCATGTAATTTCAGGTCCTAGGGTATGAAGATTGGAGGGGAGCCGTGGCGGATATCAATGAAGACGGATTCTGTGTTTATCTATATTCAATGCAACTTTTATTATCTTTAAAAACTTAAGTCGTCTTTTGGTATTATGAAGCTTTTGTTTAATTAAATATGTACTTGAAATGTTTATGACTTTTAAAACATATGGGACCTAATGTATGAACTCTGATATTTTGCTATGGCATCGAATGAAATCTTATCTTAAAACGTCCATGTAAGGTCGTTTCCTATATCTTGACTGTTGTACTTTGACGTAGCACCCCATTGTTACCATTCCGCTGCTACCTGATTTTGGGGGTGTTACAGGATGTCCGAGTGATACATACAAGATCCGAAGACCAAGTTGGAGATATCTTCACCAAGCCACTCAATGAGCGAGATTTATCAAGACAAAGGATGATGCTTGGAGTCGGGAAATCAAGTTTAAAGGGGGGTGTTGGATCGTAACTTGATTTAGTCAGAAAAGCCAAAGGCCATGATGAAGAAGCTTCTAGAATGATGAAGAAGCTCCTAAAATGATGAAGAAGCTTCTAGATTGATAAAGAAGCTCCTAGAATGATGAAGAAGCTTCTAGAATAATGAAGAAGTTTCTAGATAGATTAAGAAGCTTCTAGAAAGTTGAAGAATGATCATAGAAAATATCCATAGAAGTGTGTAGAAGGTTATAGATAAGTTTGATAGAAATATCTAGAATATGGATATGTATAAAGTCGGAATTATCTAGAAGTCTATGGAAAATCTCTTGTCTAGAATCTTCCATGGACAAGTATAAATAGGTGTTAGGGTGATGGATTTGTATGTAACCACCACCAAGAAGCAAAGTTAAGCAATAAAGTTTCTTTGTAAAAGTTCTCTAAGTGTTCCTCTCTTCATCGAATATAAGCCTAAAAGGCCCTCGTGCTTCTAACAAAAACTAGTTTGATTTATGTATTTTTTTTTTAAATGTTGAAGATAAAGGGTTTTGATTTAGATTAAGTGGGTTTGATAATCTCTGCTTTATGGGAAACTACATAAAAAAAGATTCCGGCGAACAATGGGGCGGCGAGTACTGGGGTTCTTCTCCGGCAAGATCGTTACTTTCTGATGACCTATCTCATGAAATGCGTTTTCCTAGCGACCCTTTTGAGGAAACTTGAAATAACAAAGTTTTGACAGGAAATGACGTTTCTGGTAACCGGAATAAAGTTTCCGGCAAGAAAAGGGAAGTGAAGATAAAGATAATTAGAAACGAGTTGCTCGCCGGAATATGTTGCTGCTCGCCGGAATCTGCTGCTGCTCGCCAGAATCTGCTGCTCATAGGAATCTGCTGCTATTCATCGAAATCTGCTGCTCGCCGATTTATGATGCACGGGATATCAACTAGGTTGTGAAAATGTAACGAAAGGAGTGTTGGGTATTTTCTTAGTCCATGAGGATTAAGAGCCCAACACATTGGGGCCCATCTTGGGTCCATTTAGTCCTTATTTAGGGCATCCTTATGCTCATTATAAAGTGTGAAAAAACAAGAGAGAAGAGAGTAAGAAAAGAAAAAAAAAGATTTTCGGAGTTCTTATCACCCAAAACCCAACAGCCGTGTTTCATCGATCCCCGGAGTTTGCACCGTCGGATTGTCACGATTTTTGGACTAAAGCTTCCTTGCATATAAAGAAAGGTTTTGATCGTTAGGATCTTGATTTTGAGGCCTGGAAGTTCTGTTTCTTACCCGGGCAGATTGCAAGTTGTTTGGTGATATTCTTCCTTTCTTGTTCTTTGTTTGTTGCCATATATCTTGATATTGATTCCAAGATTATGATGATTGTTGTATGCCTCTAGTGTTATCTAGAGAAGACTTTGTGTACCTCTCTTGCTTGATAGTGGATTTAAGCGGCACTAGGTGTTCCGTGGTTTTTACCCACTTTGGGGTTTTCCACGCTAAAAGCTTGGTGTTCTTGGTGTGTGTTTGATTATCTTTAATACCTGCTAATTTGGTTGATTTGATATTGTTTGAGGGCTGGTTAGAGTTGCTTTTAGTTTGCTTTATTTGTTTACTTTCTCATAGGTTCATACGGGTTTGGGTAAGTGGTGTCAAACGAAGGTTTTGCTTCCGCATTTGTGTTTATACCGTTGTGACCCATTGCGCTTTACCCGTCAAGGAGTACCTGATATGCACGAAGCGATAGATGTAAACATTATGTTGCTGTCTCAATATTTACTGCTTTCTTTATACTATTCTACTAAATAGGCATGTCATTCTCAGTAGCAATATAACACAACTTATCTCTTAGTAGAAATATGTTTGCCTGCTTGAGGGCCTATTACACACACTTCAAGCTTTTTTGATGGCGCATATGATTATGGTGTAATTTTTTGGTTACATAAGTAATTTACTTTTCTTATATTTGTTATATTAGTAGGTCAATAATCCTTGATGATAAAACACAATAGTAGAGCAGTCGAGCAGTGGCGGTGGAGTAGTTGAGCATTGGTGGTGGAGGAGAGGAGCAGTGGTGGTGGTGATGGATTGATAGTGATGAATGGTGAGGGTATATTTGAGGAAGAGAGAAAAAGAAGATAAGAATGAAGGTATATTTGTTATTTAAGCCAAAAGCTCAAACTAAAAGTCATGTACTTGCAAAGACACGTGTCGTGCATTGTACGTAGTGGTAGAGTTAAATTGAGAAGAGAAAAAAAGGGTGCCCCTATTAGTACCCCCTGGCCCACTGCATAGTGCCAAAAAGTACAAAAGATTCTTTTTGTATCCCTCTTTTTACAGTGCAACGCAGTTTTTTATCAGTTTCTGTTCCGTAATTTTTGATAGTTTCATACTTTTGACCTGTTAAACTTTATATTTTTCGTTCCGTTTTTTCCGTGTCACAGTTTTATAGCATATACAAAATTATAAAAATACAAAAAAAAAATATGAAAAAAAAACGAGAAAAAACCGGGGGGTACAAATTGCGTTTTCAGGAGGGTACATATATCATATTGACCATAAAGCGAATCACTTTTTTGGTCAATAACTAAAACCGTACTATTCTCACTAGTATAAATAGTAGTAGCTAGCATGTCATGTTAATAACAAGATATTGAGTGAAGGGTCAGCTTCTTGTTCCTAACCAATAATTAATTGTTGGTTTCACATTCACATTCTTAATGAATGTGTGTACGGATTTCAACACACAAAAAGTCGTCTTCTTCTTCTTCTTCTTGTGAAGCACCCCTCAATTATTATTATTACTATTCCTGTTCAATTTGTGAACCACAATATGGCGCCTGAGAAGGTATATCTTTCTACTAATAGACTAGTTGTTTAATTTATATATATATATATGTCATGCAATTGTATAATAATCTCTTGTGGTAATGAATTTGGCAGGAGAAAATAACTGGAATGATACTATATGTTGATCTGAAATGCCGCTGCTGTTACAAGAAGGTTAGGAAGCTCGTCTGCAAATGCCCTCGTACGTCATAATTTCCTTTAATTTCATTTCATTTTTAGCTCTAGATTGATAATTATATTCTAGCTGTTTTATTATGGCAGAAATAAGAGATCAAGTTTTTGATGTGGACAAAAATAAAGTTACCATCACGGTTGTATGTTGCGACCCTGAGAAGTTGAGAGACAAGCTTTGTTGCAAGGGTGGAGGGGCCATTCAAAGCATCGAAATTGTCGAAAACAAACCACCACCTGCCCCTGCTCCTAATGACCCTCCTCCTCCTAAGCCTAAGCCTAAGCCTTCTGTCGTCATTGAAGTCCATAAGCCGCAGCTCGAGATAAAACTAAGTGGGGAACACGAGTCACCCCCACCCGTTTCCGCTTGTTGCCAAGAGTGCTATGAAGGCCGCCATGGAGGTCCATGTCACTATGTCTATGGCTATGGAAGGCCTGTACCCCCACCATCATGCTACTACTATTCTGGATACCTATATCCTTCTAATAGGCCGTGTTATGTCAGTAGGTGTGATTACTTCAGTGAAGATAATCCCCAAGGATGCTCCATCATGTAAAATACTAAGCAATTACTTTCTCGCGCCCATCATGACCATATCATCATCTTAAAAGGAAAAGAGATCTCCTTTTTCATTTGTAGCTATTAAAAATGGGGGAGATCGGAGATACTACTGGTATTAAATAACAAAAACAATAAAGTTTAGCAGTGAATAGAATAATACTCCGTATTGGTTTTCATCAGATCATGATACAATGATTTGATTTCCACAATTTTTATGTATGAATCAAGTTTTTCTTTATATATATTTCATTGTTAGTTTGGTTTTGTTTGGATGTTGCCTTATTGCAGTATTTTATTTTGTTCACAACATACACAAACTCGTGATCTGCAACTCCATGTTTCTGGCATTATAAATCAGAAGAAAAAGTAACAAACTCTAAACACGCACTGTTACCGACTTGCTATTTATAAAGGCAGCTCTTCGATCATATTGGCAACAAAGCTAAACAAAAAAACAAAACTAAAGATAGTTATCTTTATAAAAAAAATCAAGACTTTGATAGGTACTTAGTCCAGCGAATAAGCATAATCTCAAAAGATTAATTTTTTGACAATTGTCTGGACTTATAACGACGCATGACGGAGCGTCCAAGTGGTAGAAAAGTGAGCGGATTGTATATTAAAAACTCGGCGGCTTGTTACGGCGACGTCAGCTAACTCTAAACGGTTTGAGAGTTATAAGCAGAAAAGTGAGCCGATTGTATATTAAAAACTCGGCGGCTTGTTACGGCGCATGATGAGGCTTGGAGGTGGCTACGGCGGCGGTTCCAGAATGCTTTTCTTCAGAATTTCAATATGAAGTAAATGGCGCTGACAGAGTCAGAGTCAGTTAACTCGTTACGGTTTTAGAGCTATGGTCGAAATAGTAGGCTGCATTTTTATTTTTTGTTTTTTTAATAGGGATAAATGGCGGTGGCTAGAGTTTGACGGGATGGTATTGAGGCAGCAGCTCAAGGTGGCCGACCAAGTCACATGATCAGACCTCTAATACCTAGAGCTCTAATACTATTTTAAACAATGTAAACCCTATAGGTTATGATGTTATTAAAGCACAAAATATAAATGTTACCCACAAGGAGGTGTAGGCCTATTTATCATCTAATAAATTGATGATGGATTCTGAATGCAAATTTTTCATTCCTTTGACTTATACATACAGGTCATGGCCGGAATGGCAACTCTCTTTAATTCATTGTCTTTTGCCAACAACCATATAGGCCATAATAATAAATGTTTAAGAGTTTATATAGAAGGGGTAGGTTATAACGACCCTTTAAAAAGTTATTTGTACCTCTCTTGATTTTTAGGTTTTTATTTTTATTTTTTTAATTTTATTTTTATTTTTATAATTTTGTTTATGTTGCAAAACTGTGAAACGGAAAGTAAGGAACGAAAATTATAAAGTTTAACAAGTCAAAAGTATTAAACTGTCAATAAATACGAAGCACAAACTAATAAAATATTGTGTTGTACTGTAAATAAATGAACAAAAAGACGGTAAAAGTATAAACATGTATTTATTTTGTGAGCCAAGAGGTACCAATAGCAGTACCCTGTATAGAAACAAGAAGGGAAGAAATTAGTAGCATCACTTTTGAAAAGAAAAGGAAGGTACGTGGTGGTGAGGTCAGGTCACCTAAAATGTGTGATGAAAGTATATATATGAGGTGGCAATCGAGTCGTGTTTGTGTTGATCTGCTCAGGTTCGCGGGATGGCGGGTTATTATAACTTTTACCCAAACACGACCCATTTATTAATCGTGTCAAGAAACTCAACCCTAACCCAGACGTGCATAACACGTGTAACCCGTTTGTGACTCGTTTAACCTGTTTAAGTAAATAGGTCAAGCGGTGAATAAGGTTGGTGGTTTGTCGATTTAACTAATTTAAATGCAAAAAATGATATAAGGATGCAGAAAATGATAAACATAGCATATAAATAATTTGGCGACAATTTCAATGATATATGAGTTATAATCGTAATTCACTCCTATTAATTACATAACAAAATACATCTAATCCAAATCCAACATAAAATTCAAGTTATATATTTATTTTTAGAGGCTTATATATACTTAAACGGGTTGACGTGTTAACATGTTTAATACTTACTCAACCCAAACACGACCCATTTATTAAACGGGTTATACGGGTTGACCTGTTTTTGACCAAAACCTGTTTATCCTCAACCCAAACCTGTTTAACTTCGTGTCGGGTTCCTGTCGTGTCAAAAATTGCCAACCCTAGTATATATACATGTGGTTTAAATATTCCGAAAAAGCTTTCCACACACATAATCACATCACATCCTGATCCTAGCTTTCTTTTCGTTTCTATAATCATATCTTATCCTGCTGATTTTCACTTGCACCTACATACCCATGCATCAAATTATTACTCAAAATATGAATGAAAAATCCTCATCGATCATTAAATCTAATTATTCATGCAATGCAATTAATGATCAGTTGATGTACGTATGCATGTATTTGGTTAGGTTGACTGATGCATGATCCTCACGTGGTATTATTTATTGTCCTAGACTAGTATGTATTGACAATACTTATATATGTGTTGTCGTATGCAACACAGACGCATATATTGTATAATCATTGGTGAAAGGGAGTAGAATATTAAAAAAGATGGAAATCCAAAAGTGCATGGCCAAGAATTGAACTAAATGTAGTAGGTAATGAAACGAAAAAAACAAACCTAGTAACTGAGGTGGGTGAGGCCTTATCCATTTATCTTTGGGGTTATGTTATTAATACCTATGACCCACATGTTTTGTGCTTTGTACAAACTACCCATATGTGGTTTTTGATTTTAGCCTCATGTTCGTTAGTATGACAAGAAAACAATGACATATCTTTTTATCTTGTGTGTTTGGTTTTGGCCCGATGAACTGAGATATTAATTTTGGTGAATTGATGGTAACTATGATCGAATTTGGGATCGAATTTAGATAACTTTAGAATTGTGGGAAGTGAAAAGTCAATGGGAGTGGGGTGGGTGGGTTTTATTGAAACTGGTGAGTGATCAAATAAGTGAAATGGAAAAGACTAAAATACCCTGACTATTTTTAGATTTAACGGAAAAAGTTAACGGTCATCTAAAATATGGACTGTCGGGGTTACAACTTTCAAATTTAAAGACGATTGGTGTATTTAAAATGAAATAGGGACTAAACTTAATATTTGGTATAAATCATAAGGACAAAACATGTAATTTTTTCTAATAATTTTTTTCTAATAAAAAATTGACACCTGTCCAATAGAAAATAATCGAGGACTGACCTTAAAACTCGCCTACCAAATATTAATGTAGCAAAAATAAAACAGAGAACCATAGCTCTAACAACTATTACTCCCGCCACCTTAAACAATAATGAAAAACACGAATTAGATCAAATCTGATCAACAATACATACATCAGAATCGTTTAATGATGATTCAAAATAGTCTTTTCTCATAAAATCCTCCGGTAGTTTCATTATTCGAAGAAACGATTTTTCGATGATTGGCTGAGCTTTAATACGATTTTTGTAAATAAACTCTCCCCACAATCTGCTAAAGATAAGGTACGAGATATTTGATATGTTCAATTCATGAGGTAAATTGAAGTTGTCTTAGAATTTGTATAAAATGCTTATAGGCTTTATTTTTAGATATGATTGTGTGAATGAATTGGTGATGACAATTTTTAATTTTTAGAGTAACTGATTATGGTTCGTGATTGGGTCGTGATGGAACGAAAAATGTTGTTGGCGGAATCAATTGTGAGTGAACTTTGTTTAATAAATTTTTTGGCTTCATCTTTGTTCTCATGTAGTATTATCACTGCATTTCAGCGAGTATATTCACATACGAGCAAACGAGAAGACATTCACAATGACCGAATCACCGAGTATACTTTAGCAGATATATATGACTGTACTAAAGGTAACCACACAATCTTACGGTTTTCACTTATTTATATTTTCACCTTTAACTCACATTTGTAGCACCCTGAAAAGGACTTTCATTTGCAATACTCGGCCATGGAGATATATAATGAATATGTCAAAGATCTTCACAGTTCTAAAGGCT
>BQNB010109503.1:0-22739 GCA_026074375.1 Tanacetum coccineum
TGGGATGTTGCAGGGTTAGCACATCATTCACGGACACTTGTTGGCAAATTTATATTTGCATTCATACATGTCTAGCTTTGATTTACATAAACCTACGAATTTACCAACTTTATGTTGACGTTTTAAGCATGTTTTTCAGGTCAATAAGGCACGAGGTGTGATGATACATTGGAAGTCAATAATTGAAGAGTCAACACTTAAGATTTGGGGTCTTATTACATTTTGGGAAAATTTGTTATAAATCGGAATCTTTATTTATATCGTTGAACAAATTGAAGCCATGTGCTTATGTAACAAACAAGTATTTTGTTAATCCAATGTATCTTTTTTAAACGACACGTTTAGTAGTCATTTTTAGATCTTGTGCTATTGATCCATAAATGTAACGCCCTCGGATATTCAAACATTCTGCTGCGTGCTCAGATTTGAGGGTGTTACAGCATAAAAGTAGATTTTCATGAACTCCTAGTCGTGAGAAGAATTTTAAAAAGAGATTGGGACGTATATATATACATATATTAAGTTGAGAAGCTTAAACTTTGGCAAAACCGAGGTTACTAATACGTAATTTTGTATAAAGGTTATCTAATGAGAAATTCCCAATCTTTGATTTTAGGCAAAATAGAATCCTAGACTCAGAGTTAAGAAATAAAAATAAAAACTTTTTACAAACTGTCAGATGGCTGGTCCCCTTATGTGCATGGCCGCCCCCTTATCATTAAGGGTACCGCCCGTTAAGAGCTAAGGGGGCCGCCCATCTAACGAATTAATTTTCCTAATTTTTCAATTTTGGCATTTTAATTTTGATTGTAATTCATTGTTCTTGTTCACTTTTAAGTACCTATCAATCATTTATAGGGATGAAACTACTTAATAAGTACTTAATCAATTTGTTCCATCATTCCTAGACCTAGACGTAAGTAATTAAAAGGCTCACGTTTAAGGGGTTTAGTTAGAATATCGGCAACGTTATCTTCCAATGAAACTTTTTCTATAGAAATATTTCCTTTTTTAACATTGTCATGAAGAAAATGGTGGCGAATCTCAATGTGTTTTGTACGAGAGTGTTGTACGGGATTCTTACTTAAGTTTATAGCCCCTTTGTTATCGCACATTATAGGAATGTCATCTAACCTAATGCCATAATCTACGAGAGCTTGTTTCTTCCATAATGCTTGTTGACCGGCCTTTCTGGCAGTAGGACCGGACCTTGTATTCGCTGTATGCTATGTGTTGCTAGATCTCAGGCTAAGCCTACCAAAAAGCACTTGAAGCTATCAATACGTGTTTTCGGTACTGTGAAAGGAACCATTAAATGGGTCTTTGGTATCGAAAGACAACGTCATGTCACTAACAGTTATGCAGATGCAGATCAGCGGGATGTCAAGATTTAAGTAGAAGTACGGCGGGAAGTGCTCAGTTTCTTGGTGATATATTGGTTAGTATGTCATCAAAAAAGCAAAGAAGCATTGTAATATCTACAACAGAGGCTGAATACATTGCCATGTCTGGATGTTGCGCTCAAATCCTTTGGATGCGATCACAGCTCAAAGACTACGGATTTGACTTCAATAAAATTCCTTTGTACTGTGATAACAAAAGTGCAATTGCTCTCTGCTGTAACAATGTCCAGCACTCTCGATCAAAGCACATCGACATACGTCACCATTTTTCAAGAGAAAGTGGAATAAATATAGTGGTTGAACTCTACTTCGTGGAAACGAACTATCAACTTGCAGACATTCTCACAAAAGCATTACCAAGAGAACGGTTCGAATTTCTTCTTCCACGCCTGGGCATGAAGAGTTTGACCCCTGAAACTCTCAGACGCCTTCAAGAAGGAGAAGATGAGTAAACGAAGTGCCTTTGTGTATCCTTGGTACATATGTTATAAAAAAGAGCTTAGGTAATTATTTTAAGTCATTTGGAATTTCTAAAATGGTTTTGCAATTACTTCAGATTGCAGTCGTGTCGCTCTAACATGTCGGGACATGGATTACTTAAATTCCATACATTTGGTGTGTGTGGTAAATTTTACATCTCAATCAAACGACTGCAACTCTTCAATAGGAAAACGGGTCGTTGTTTTGAGGCGGAGAGAGTGAATTGAGAAGTTGAAATTTAACCTCATCACCACTGGTTTAATATTAGAAGTGATTGGGAGGGATACTTCCATGGCTGTTTAGGAGTGTTGAAAATTTGGTCAGTAAATGAACCTCCTAAATTAAAATCTGTTAAGATAATGTTTTTGTATTCTAATAGGTTAGTGTTTGAAGGGGAGTTAATTAATTTTAACTCAAAGGGCCAAAAATGTCTATGGGTATAATGCTTAGGGACTTTAATGCAAATTGCTACATGTCTCCTAGTTTTTAATCAATAGGGACTAAATCTGCCAAGACTCAAACTTTAGACAACCTTAGGATTGGCTTAACATGAAAAATAAAAGAAGATAGTGGAAACCACAGGACTGAAATCTGCCAATGTTCAATAGTTATTATAGTATAAAAGGAGGCGGCGGGTTGCCCTTGGTCAAACTTTCAAATCTGGTCAAACACAAAACATACACACTCTCGTACGCAACTCGCCGCCAAGAACCATTTCCCAATCTTTGATTTCAAGTGTTTTTCTTGCAAAGGTAATCATCAAATCTTGTTCTATGCATGTTAATGTATATATAGATTCAAGGAATCGAATTTAAACACATTAAAATGAGCAGAATAGCTAGATTTCAAATTTAGGGTTCAAAATTAAAAGTTGTTTGAAAACAAATTGGTTGAGGGGAAGGTGAGGACAATAAGGAATGTGATCACTATGATTATTTGGTATAACATTTGCATACATCCTGTGTGCTCTATGCTTAATTTGGCATCATTTTGATTCAAAATTGTCTTAAGTGTTTGGTTAGGTGGATTAGCTACTGGATATGCTTATTAGGATTGATCATGCTAGTTTGATGTTATTTGAGATCTTTACTGATGAATGCGTTATAAAAATTGATTCTTGGCGGGCTTGACTTTAAAAAAAAAGTCATAGGTTGTTTGTTTGTTGTTAAGAAAGGCCGTTTAGTGTTGTTCTAAATGCATAGGATTATCTTAGGGATTGCGTTTTGGATGTGTTAAGATTGCCAAAGTAAATGAAATCTGATTTTGTTTAAGTGATTCTAAACGGCGGGTTGCTTGTTTTTCTAGATGGCGGTTTGTTTATTTTTATTATTTTAATGTTTTCAGGGAAACCGCCTCTTAACGGCGGTTTGGTTGAATTTATTATATTTAATAATTATTCAAACCGTGTTTTGCGTTGTTATTTTAACTGCGGCGGGTTGCTCCCGGCGGGTGGTTACAAGACGGGTTGCTTTATGTTTTTTAAGATTTTTATTTGTACAGGTAACCCCCTTGCTCGCGGCGTTTGGGTAATTATTTTAAATATTAAAATACGCCATCCGCCATTCAAATTTTCAAAATTTTTGGCAAGCGGGTTTGGTCATATTTTTTTAATATCATGGCGGGTTGGTGCCTTTTCTCGCGGCGGTTTGCTCAATCCACCTCACAGCTGGTTGGCATTCTGCTTCACGACAGTTTGGGCTAATTTTCATTAATTTAGCCCATTAAGCCTGATAATCTTTAAAGGCCCTCTCCAATGGACCCAATTACATATCTATTACCTTTCTGGGTTTAGATAACATGTAATAGTATCTGTTGACCAATCCTGTAACTCGTGGCCTAAATTGTTGCATTTTCATCAAAACTGTGATGAATCTACCTTAATCAGTCGAGGCATGTCATGTCAATGTCAACCTTCCTCTCTAACATCGTTTCTCTGCCATGCTTGTTTCCTTTGTTAATTACTCTTATGCAGAATACGATGGCAGAGCAAAATGTTCCCGCTCAAGCACCAACAAGAACAGATGAGCAGATTGTACCTCGCTCTCAATGGTTACAAATCGGGAAAAGCAATCTTCTTTTCGATGCTCAAAAGATACAGAAGAACCCCATCTTTCAGATATCTGTGGACATCTTGCGTAACACCAACTTCTTCAGAGCGTTCTCTGCCTCTGCTAGTGTTCTTGCCGTCTACATTCAGCAGTTCTGGAACTCTATGAAGTATGACGAGAAGGACTGATGGTTTATCGCTGTCAAGTTGATGGAACAATGGTTCAATCTCAAGTGTGATCTTCTTAGATAGCCTTAGATATAACTCTTGTCGGACCAACTCACACATTTGTGTTACCTCTCCGACTGGTGACACGGTGATTGATTTTGTAAATCAGTTGGGGTACCCTGAACCTGTAGAATTTTTTGTCTCCAATATACGTGTGAATTATGTATATCAGCCATGGAGAGCAATTCTAACACTGATTAACCAGTGCTTAACCGGAAAGACATCTGGTGGTGACAAACCAAGACACCCAGTGCTACAAATGTTGTGGGGCATTGTCACTCAAACTAATGTTGATCATGCAGAACTGTTATGGGAAGAGTTTACTTAAGGGATTCAGACATTCTTCTCACACAAGGCAAGTCATAAAGCCAGTCTGAAAGACCCTAAGAAGAAAGCAGTTCCTCTCCTCATTCCTTACGGGAGCGGTTTATCTAAGATGTAATTCTACTATTTAGGTATAGCACCAGTGATGTACATAAAGACCCTGAGTCTCCTTGTCATTTCCCAGGAGATGATTTCTGCTAGGTAATTCAAGTTTATCTCGAAAGGTAGATGAAACAGGAGATGAAGTGTTTACAATGGCGATTCCCATAATAAACAATGATTACTTTGCATTAACAATCTTCGTTACTATCCAAAGTATCTGGAAATGGTTGCTAAGAATACGAAGAAAACACCACAGGATAGTGCAAGCAAGCAACCTGAACCTGCAACAAAGCGTGCTCCACCCAAGAAGCCCACCAAACTACTACTCCTGTTCAAACCAACCAAGCCACCTTCATCCAAACAACCTAAGTCTCTGACTAAAGAAACTTTCTAAGCAGTAAGGCTTCCACATAAAGTTAGAAAAGGAAAGCCTTTTTTTCCAACTTTTGATGAAGATGATGAAGTCAACAAGAACTGTCTCTCCAGGAGAAGGTGACTGATCCTGTCTCGACTGGCCAAGAAGATGAGTTTGGATGAGCACATCAAGGAGCGAAAGGCAGAGGTGAAGGTGCTGATGCTGACATAGTACGAGCCAATTAAGCTTTAGCTTGGATCCTTCCTTTCTGCCACAAGTCAGGCACCTGTGGAGGAGTAATGATCGAGGATCCAGTATCTGAAACAACTCCCAAACTACCTGAAGTAGTGGGCAATGGTAAGGCTATTGTAACCGAAGAACGAGTAGCTCATTCCCTGATCGATCTGTCAAAGAAGAAACGTACTACGGATCAATTTATCCTTGTTAGGCGTGATCAAGCACCTCATGATTCGACAACTGGACCCTCTTCTCAACCTAAAGATGATACATCAGAGAAAGTGTTCCATGAATCTTCATCAACAACTGATTCAGAACGAACAGAAAGTGGAACAGAAGCCGCTGCTCCTAAAGGTGACAAAGAACATGTGAAGTAGGCTTCGGCCACGTGCCATCGGAAGTAGGGTTATTGTTCGTTACAGAAGACCCGGCTGGGATCTGACCCTGGACAAAGCACATGAGGCTCTTGGCCTGGATTCAGACCCTGAGCCCATGCAAGAAGACCAGACTGGGATCGATCTTAGAAAAGTCATTGTGTCTTTGCTGGACCAACCTGAGCACAGGGGATGAAGAATTCCTCGCTACAGCCTAACCCAAAGGTCATGGAAAAACCTGAAACTCATTACTGACGAAGTGTCATCGAAGTTAATCCAGAAGTCTTTTGGTTATATCGTCGTCCATTGAAAAATCTAGAATGACACTGATAACTTTGGGGATCATATTTCTTTATGACAAACCAACCAAAGATGATCAGGAGAAATCTAAAGTTGTAAATGAGTCTGATTCCACCATACCTGATCCAAGTCATCAGACCGTCACGTCAACTCCTTCAGCGATCGCTCCCGTCATTGATTTCTTATATCCTAAACCGTCTTCACAGGTCACAACTCCACCAATCAACACGGAAGCTACATCTATCACCACAACTCTCCCAGAGATCACTCCATTCATCACCCTTCAGCTAAGAGTGGCAAAGTTGGAGCAAGATATGTCTGAAGTAAAGAAGACTGATCACTCTGCTGCTGTTTTAGCTTTTATTAAATCCCAAGTTCCTACAGTTGTTGATAAGTATCTAGGAACAAAACTTGATGATGCTCTCCTTAGGATTCTTGAACGTCACACTACAGAGTTAATTAAGAAATACTATGTGCTGCCTGGCCCAGAGTCTATCAAGAATCAAGAATCTAAAAAGAGTCCGAAAGAGATTATCAGAATCAAAAGGGAACAAGGTGAGAAGAAACAAGAGTCAACGTATACCATCAGGTCAACTGATAAAGTTGCACTCGAAGAATTTGATCTAAAGAGTGCTCTCTTCAAACACATGCAAATGAACAGGAATGTAAACAGAAATCCTGCCAACTACCATCTATACCATGCTCTTATGGAAGCGTTAATAGCAGATGAAGATGCCTTGGATAAGGAGGTTAAAGACAGGGTTAAAGACCACAAAAGAAAGCATGATAGTGATGATGATGAAGACGATGATGATGATGAAGGCCCTTCAGCTGGATCAAACCAGGGTAAGTCAGCAAAAAGGAGAAGACACGATTCAGGTGCTTCTGGGTCAGCTCAACCTCCTCCTAAAGATGATGAGCAAAGTTCGAAGAAACCACAGGATTCTGATGCATCTGCGTCCAAACAACATCCAACTCTTACCTCAACTGGCTGCCAAATCACTGACACAAGAGATGCAGTATTGACTCTTCGAGCACTAGTTTTGAACTCGAATTGGACATTCTGAAAATTCCTCTGATGACGTTTCAAAACAAGATAAAGGACATGTTTCAGATCTGGAGGTACTGATAACGCTCATATTCCCAAGGTAACGGCTGCTACATGGTTTAAACCGATTCAAAGAAGCATGAAAGACCACTACAACCTGACCAGAATGGACCACAGTCCCCGAATGATTTCCTTGGAACCAGAGAACAAACTGCGGCAATGCATAAGCCATAACAGTATTCAAGTTTACGCGGAGAACATGCTTTAAGGAAGAACGTATGATATTGGTTTATTCATCAAATGGTTCTGAAGTCGTAACAGAAAAAAAAGAAGGCTCTGCAAAGTCTGATTTGTAAGGTCCTGCTTCTTAACCTTGTTAAAGCTCTTAAACAGAACAGCGTGTCTTTCTTCAATTCAGTATGATGATTGCCCATTAAGCTGCTGACGAATAAGGTGTTTGGGTGAATCCTGATGGTCATCAAATTATGCGTAATATAAATGAACCGTTGCCCTTAGGAGGACCACCAGGTCAGGTAACTATTCAACCACAATTCTTCTTCAATAAGGATCTAGAATACCTTCTGACATGTGACAAAGAACGAAAAACTGCATTATCTATATCCAAGCTCAAAGCCGCTCGTTACCTAGACTTTGGTCTAGAAGAATTAGTTCCGTCTTTGTAGGTTGAAAGTGAACGCGATTATGACATCAGTGCGTTATATGGTATCATTACAATGGGTGGTTTAGAAAAAAGGTAATTTTACATCAACAAACACAAGTGATCCCTCAGACCGTGAAGCAGTCAGATCCCAGATACGAATTCTCAGTGTGATCGTGGAAGGACTTTCAAAATCACGGCTACAAACTACTTGAGAGAGATTATTCTTCGCTGAGCTGACTTCAAAGAGTACAGATTCTCGGAAAAAAGTATTTTAAAAACATTCACCCAACATGATTTTTGAAGATCTGTATCTACTCTATTATCAAGAAAAACCAACCATCTGTCTAAACAAGATCCATCTACACACAGCAGTCAACATGTGGATCAGAAACCTGGTCATCAGGAATCGTGTGGGAGACTTGCAGCTCGGAATTGAGAGCTATCAAACAAAGCTCAACCTCGAACGTCCTAATTGGGATGCAACTGACTATTTCTTCAAAGAAGATTATACGATTGTCCCAAAGCCAAGAGCCGTTATCTACAGAGACAGAAATGTTCAGAGAAAGTTGATGAGGCTGAATGAGATACACAAGTTTAGTGATGGGACGTTGACAAGAGTCATGGAAAAGTTGGATCACATGGTTAAAGACTTTCACCTATTCGAGTACAATAAGGGCATGGAGACGAGGAAATGGTCAGAGGATGACAAAAGGAGGAGCAAAGACTTCATCACAGCGATCGAGAAAAGACTACAGATCAGGAGGATCTTTCAAAGTCTGGAAAGCTTTGTTGGAGGAAGAATAAGAGATATTGACTACAGGCTGATCAACAAAACAACGTGACGACATCGTCGTTACAATAAAAAGGTCATTATTTTCTCATTTGTGAATAATATATCTTGTACATTAGTAAGTAGTGAATCTTTTGATGATTAAGTGTAGGAATAATTTATATCCCTCAACGATTGAGGGGGAGCAGTTATATGTTTCTTACACGACTCGGGAATTATGGCCACACTTTTCTCCCAAGTTTTATAACATATTTAAATCAATTGATATCCAAAATGTCAAAGGGTTTAAAATTTTTGATAAGGGGAGAAAATGTGATTAAAATAAGTATATAATCGTGATTTTTAGGTCTCATGTATATTCTCCGCCCAAACGTGCTAAACAATTTCGAATACCGAAGCACATTTTGAGGGGGAGCGTTTCTGAAAAAAATCAAAAAACGATCGAGGTACTAAACGCTTTGATATTTATATCATAAGTACCTTAATTGAATTTTCAATTGGTTTTATGGAAAGGAGAACTGTACCAAAAGACCGACCATGTATTTACTGTTATCGAAGTTATAAGGATGGTAAGGTTAGGTACTCGTTCCCATGATCCTGCCATAACCGGAGGGATCTACCCAGGGACAATCCACTAGTTAGTGTAGAAGTCCTTAGGTATGACATATAAAAGGAGTAAAAGTGAGAATAAGGGAAAAGTGCCGACTAAGATGGAGCTAGTACTGGAATAAACCCAACAAGGTTCTAGTCATGAAGTCTCAGTAAGCACTGAAGGGGTTGAAGAATTAAAAAGAATTGTAAGGATAAAGGGTGTAAAGAAAGAAGCCCTCCATACACTTAGGCAGAAACCGGGTCAATACATATGCTGCCAGAATCACTAAGATGATTGCTGACATTGAAGATCGTCATCATGGACCCAGTGATGCAATGCACAACCCTCCCTAGCCACTCAGAATCTCTCAAAAGATTTCTGTTTCATTTCTCACGGAGACTAAACACGTTATCTATTGACTTTCTCACTCCGAGTTAGTTGATATTGAACAGGTGGCAGTCAGCTCCAGCCTCCGATTACTAGAACCAAAACGCACTATTGAGTCTAGAGCCAAGAGATCGTCAATTAATCTCGTTAGGACACATATCCAATTCTCTTGTCTTTCACACACTGTGGAAACAAGTCTATCTTAAGAGTCCTACGCATTATCCTTGTGATATTGCCAGAACATCCGAGTGAAACGAAGGTTTTTCACAATGAAGATGGAAATCCTGCTAGAGCCAACATCAAACAAGCTCTTGGTAGGTGACTTGTGCGATTCTACAAGAATCAAACTTGTGTCAACTGGAAAGAAACGATGGTGCGATTCTGTGTGAATCAAACTTGTTCCAGTATAAGAATTGACGGTTATTGATCATTTGACAAACAATCAAAACTCTCGAAGTGTTACAAAATATTTTCATAAGAAACACTTAGACTGATTTTTCAAATCAATTTTCTCTTTATTGCTAACTGTTTCATTACAGGATAACTTAAAGATGGAGATGGAGATGGAAATTCCCAGTACCTGAGATATCAAGTGAATAACCGAATGCTCAGACACGACCTACACTTGTTATGAAGTTATGAAAGACCTCATAAAGGTGTCAAAGCTTCCGCAAACTCTGATATCGTGTATTTCTTCACAAGTGCACAAGATGGCGATCCATTACAAGATGATGTAAGATTATGTTTGGGTGATGATCTCAAGAAAGCTCAAGATCACAATCAAAGACAAGTCAAAGATGAATCAAAAGATCACTACCCCAAATGTACAAGATATCAAATGTCTACGAGCTAAAGACTGAAGTGATTAAGTTTAGTATTTTCAGGGGTGACCTCCCTTAGGGGGAGATTGTTAGATATTAGAAAAAGACTCGGTCACCCCGTGTATTTTACTGTTTATTATAGCTCGTAGTTTAATAGTTAATGATTTTCGTTTTAAAGCGGTTTCGAATACCCGATATATTGTTAAATACTATATTATAAGCCTCTTCCCATCTTTGGAAGAGGCAGCAGTACAATAAATTCATTTACAAAAGAAAACACTTTCTCTCTCTAGATATTCTCTCTAGTGTTTCTCTCTCTAGAAACTAGCCCGATCCAAGAATCGACCCCGTGTTATGATATAGGATATACCACAGTTTGGCACGAGTCCTGAACTGATTGTTGCATGAGCCATTTCATGAAGTGCGGGTCCTGAACTGCTGTGTTCAAAAGCCATAGCTGTCAGCTCATCAAAATATACATGAATTGTTTCAATGATTCGTCTGGTACGTCGGTTGTAAATTCGAAATGCTTTCTTTATGGGTGCATAGCCAATGAAAATACCAATATCAGCTTTCGGTTGTAACTTGCCCAAGTTCTCGTTATCGTTTGTCGGATAACAAAGTGCACCAAATACGTAGAAAAATGACAAGTCAGGAAGTTTGTCATGTAAAAGCTCATATGGTGTTTTGCCATGATGAAGACGTATGATGGACCGATTTTGGGTGTAACATGCGGTAGCAACTGCTTCTGCCCATAAGAATAACAGAGCTTTTGCATAAATCAACATTGTACGGGCAGCTTCAATTAGCATACGATTACGTCTTTTAATGACACCATTTTACTATGGAGATCGAGCAATAGATGTTTCATGAGAGATGCCAACCTTCTCATAATATTCATGCAAAGTTTGATTAACAAACTCAGTTCCATTATCTGTTCTGATTCGTCAGACAGGCACTTTAAGCCACACTTGGATCATCTTGAGAAACTTGATTATGAAATCTGGAGCTTCATCTTTTGACCTTAAGCACTTAACCCATGTAAATCGAGAGTAATCATCGACAATGACGAGGATGTACTTGTTTCTATTAACACTCGCGACACGCATTGGTCCACAAAAATCCATGTGAAAAAGATAGATTTTTTCTTGGTTGGTGTCTTCAGATTTAGGTTTGTGGGGTTTCTTCTTGCTTTTGTCCATTGCACAAGCAGAACACAGTTGGTCCTTTTCAAATTTTAGCTTAAGGAGACCCTGAACAAGACCGTGTCTAGCTAAATGGTTGATTGCACCAAAGTTCAGATGAGACAGACGTCGGTGCCATAGCCAGGACTTAGTCTTTGAGGCCTTTGACAAGAGAAATATAGGAGAGGATGCCATCATATCTCCAAGAGACAGAGTATACAGATTGTTGCTTCAAGATCCAGTCAATAGATCAACACCTTCTAGATTACAAATAAAGCAGGTGTGTTGACGAAAAGCAACTTCAAGGTTCGAATCACAGAATTTCCCAATAGAGAATAAGTTATGTCCAAGTCCTTCCACATAGTAAACCCTTGAAATCGTAACATTCCCAATCTAATAATCACCATATCCCAATATCTTTGCCACGTGATCATTTTCAAATTTGACTGTACCCAAGAATTATTGACAAAATTGGTGAGCTGAGAGCGATCTCCGATCATATGCTTAGAGCAGTCGGAGTCCAAATACTAGAGAACAATTTGGACGACCTGCATTCATTAAGAGAGGAAGATGGAACATCAAAAACTATAGATCCCTAAGATTTATTGGGTTCCTTTTTGTTAGCAGATAAAGATTTAATATTCTTAGGTTTGCTAACAAGAACATTAGTTTTAGATTTCTTAGGTTTCCTTGAGTAAACCAATGTTACCACAGGCTTAGGTGTATCACTTTCTAGAGCAGTTGGTTTCCTAAGGGGCACTTTAGCAGTTGTGGTTATCCTAGTTAAAGGGCACACATTTCCTACTATAGTGAAGATCCGACCAGTAGGTCTCCAAGTGTATCCAATATTTGTAAACACTTTTCCTATTGGTTTCCAAACTTTTTTCTTTTGAACTTTTCTTAACAGATTTAGATTTATTACGAGCATTCACATCATTGATAAAATCAAGAATACACAAATCATGATTATTAGAAAGCATGCAACCATTACACTAAACACATAGAAGTTCAGAATTCGCATTAAGCTTGGAATGCTGCACATTTGCATTTCTTTTAGGTTCAACAAAGCAATTCTTATTTTTCAAACTAGATTTAACTGTCCTAGGGTAGGCTACTACTTTATTCTTCTGAGTACTACTTGGTTTTCGATTTGAAACTTATCTTCGTGTATTGCCTGAAGCTGTGGATCCCACTAGCACTAGTAGATGTCTTACTCCTGTAGAAGACAACGCAGGTTTGTTAGAAACTAGGTTTAAGGACGAATCTATTTTAGGGTGTGTGTGTTTCCTGAGGATGTGACGGGCTTAGTGAATCACAGCTTCTTCCTGAGTGTGCTTAAGGTAATCAGAGTGGGCTGACCTATTGTGCAACAATCTAGGGTTTAGATATTCCACATCAATCTTAAGCATTTCTAGAGCAATAACGTGTTTGGTAACAACATTATCAGCTATATCTTTTCCTTTAAGTTTCCTTAATTCATCCTTGAGAGCTGTAATGACCAAATCTTTTTCTAGAAGACTTACATTTAAATCAGAGATTTCTATAGACTTTTGATTGACTTGACTAACTAAAGCATCACATTGTTCTTTTGATCGAATTCGTGTTGGTTTGATCGAGTCATAAAGTTGTTTATAGGTCTATTTCAAATGTTCATTCTCAGCAATAAGTTTTGACACCCTATGATCCAAATCTCTTCTATGTCCTTCTTGACCTTATCCTCATTCATATTTTTTACTTAGAGATTTAATTCTCTCTTTAAACTTCTTTATGACCGTGTCTTTCTCTTGGGACTGAGCTTTCAATTCATTTAGTTCAAAATATTGATCAAAACTTGGAGCACTTTGATTTGAAACATAATTTTCTCTTTGAAAAATTTCCTGATTAAGTTGGGTGTCAACTTCTAAAGAGAAGCAATGTTTTTCAAGAGTGGTAAAACTTCTGAATAGTTTATCGTAAGTCTTTTTTTCAATGAAATCCTTTTTGTTAAGAAGCTCAGTGTTGAGTTTGAGACACTTTTCACATTCATGCACATTCACATAAGCATTATGCACAGTCGAATTCATAATTATGTTCACTATATATTTGTTGATGACTTGTTTCAAGAGTCGTTCATTTTCATTTAAAACTTTATTCATTTTAACTTCAAATGTTTTTGACTCTAAACGATGTTGTTCCACAACCTGTTTATTTGATGAAAGACATTTTGGACTTCAGAAATTTCATCAATCAAATATTGATCGAATGTATTGAATAAGTCCTTCAGAGCTTTTACAAATGGAATTATTTCATCCCTAAAACAAGCTTTTGTATACTCAAACCCCCACGAGCCCTCAGTGATGGTTGTGGATGTGGTTCTTTCTTTGACAACCACGTCAAAGTCAGCAAGATGGTGTTTAAGTTTCTTCAAACTCGTATTTACCATGCTGACTTTAGGAAGTTCTTTCGGAACCTCAACTTTGGTGGGTCTACAAGAAGGAGCGGGATCTGAAGAATTTATAGAATTCTAAGACCAAAAGGCTTGTTCAGCAGATAATTTAGTTTGTGGAACAAATCATGTTTCAAAATCTTAAGAAAATTGGTTAAGAGCATCATAATCGACTGGTGTAGTATTAACTTTCTTTTCTAACATTATTGGATCCTGTTGTTTTAAAAGCATTTTTGAACGACTCTCTTCAGCAAGCACAAGGGTCTCTTCGGAGTTAGGAATCACAATAGCAATGGTGTTCTTAATGACACTACCATCATAAAGCTTTGGTTCCGACTACTGAGCTTTCTTCAGATAGAAAGGATTTTGAAAACCTAGAGCTTGTTTAGTGGTATGATCATAGAAAAACTAAGGTTTTGTCAACATGTGAACAGTTTATGCTG
This sequence comes from Tanacetum coccineum, assembly GCA_026074375.1. NCBI lineage: Eukaryota > Viridiplantae > Streptophyta > Magnoliopsida > Asterales > Asteraceae > Tanacetum > Tanacetum coccineum. Next base: position 14,202 of record BQNB010109503.1, read on the forward strand.
ATTGATCTCTTTTAAAAACAATATTATCCAGCTGTTTGATCTTCTTTTCTAAAGCAATCTCTCTATCAATGTTTCTAGATTCTTCTTTCTTAAAATCATTTTTGAGACGAGTAAATATTTGCATTAAAGATTCCTTTTCTTTTACATGTTCTGAAAGAGTTTGTTTAAGATGATCAATCTCTACAGACTGTTCATATGAATCTGAAACATTATCTTTACTCTTTAAATCAACATTTTGACCTTCTTTCAAAACTTTAACTTCTTCTTTATATCTTTCAAGCTCAGCAGTTAAAGTATCATTGACACTTTTATTGTCCAGATTTATCTTGGTATAATTAATTACTTTGGTTTTCAGTTGTTCAGTCATAGATAATATCAGTGCATCTTGTTGTACAAATGAGCTAGATTTCTAAATAGTTGTCTGTTGTGATTCTTTCACATACTGAGAATAAGGAATGATATTGCTATCACTAGTTATTTCAGTCTCTGAATAGTTTACAACATTCGAATGTTCAAAAGACGGTATCACCTGCACACCTTGATTAATCATATGGTTATCCACATTATTAGGATTGTGTACCTCAGCGAGAGCATCTTAACCATAATGGCGATATATTCCGCCATGAGACAACTTTGGCAGTGTTGAGTTCATCACAATCAGAGTCATATGCATCTAAATCATCGGCTTGATAAGCGGCATTGTGAGTAATGACGGTCTGTGTGTCTTGAACTTTTGTTGTTCCTGGATCTGCCAAAAATGCTAGTTCCTCCTCATGTAGAATTTGTCCATTTGCTTGAGCTTGTACCAGCAACACTTTATCCTTAAACCACGAATCATCCCGTTTCATTTAGGTCTAGTTCACTTGTTTTAGAACCTGTGTCCTTCCCCTTTGCAGTTGTAACAAATAACAGTCCTTTATTTCCCAGTATTGCTTCTACTTGCTCCTAGAGTGTATGTCCTACTTATACTCGTAGCAAAAGAAATTTGCCTCCCCTGTACTGGTTATAAGGTCACTCTTCCATCATTAATGGTAGCTTGTTGCTTAGGGTTTGATGAATTCCTCAGCTGGTTGTTGGTAGCAGGATAGCAAGATGTGACAAAAGCTGATAGGAATGACATCATATAGTTGATGGCATCAATGGGATCGTCACCTTGCTTGAACACTAGAACAGTTAGACCTAAGTCTAGTTGGGAAAATTTAGGTTGTTGTTGTTGTTTGTTAACTATGGGAGCATATTCAATTTGAGGGATGGATGATGGTGGAGAATAAACGTCATGGTTAACTGATGATTGATAATCATTAGATGAATAAGTGATTGAAAGAGGTGTTGATGATTGATGTTTTTGATATTTTGAGACTGAAAAAGGTGATCCATACTGTGGAGACTGATATAGTGAAACTGGTGGTTGAAATTGAGAGTTTTGGTATGAGTTCTGATGAGTTTGATAAGGACACTGGGTCATCTGATGGGTTACCACCAAAGCAAGCGGATCTGAATTGCGTTCATGCAATAAACGAACTTCATTTGCATGAAATTCATGTTGTCCCAAGTAAGCATGAGCTAATACAATTAGTTTGGTATGCACATCTCGAACCATTTGACGATCGGTCGACAATTTGCTCCACTCAGGAAGAAGGGTATTCAAAAACTTGGTGTTTAATTCAAATTGTTCCAGTTTCACATTCTAGATGTTCATGTCATTGAGTAGCAGTGAAAATCTCAAGTAGAAATCACGTAGTGTTTCCCCCTTCTTATAAGCAAACTTATCAAATTCATCATAAAGCTTACACTCTCTTTCCTGTTTAGTCAATGAAGTTCCTTGCATGAGAAGTTGAATTCTTTCCCAAAGTTCCTTGGCAACTTTATGATTGCTAACCAATGCATAGACCTCTGGTGGTAAACCTTGGAGAATGATATTTGTTTCCTTGATATCATAGTTAGCTTGAATTGCTTCCGTAGCAGATAATTCAAAATATTTCTTTGGTCTAGTCACTCCATTCTCCTCAATAGTAGGCCAGATGAGTGGACCATCTTCAACGGATTCAAATATCATTCGTCCATGTTGTCTATTCATCATGTATAGCTCGATTATGCTTTTCCAAGAATCATACATATCTTTTTTTCAAACATTGGTGGACGATTGTTAGCACCCGAAAGAATCGCTTTGTCGGCAAGAGTGGTCATTATGAAAATTTGTATGTTAAAAGATTACGTGTTTGATCGAATGGTAATAGAAAGTAATTGTGTTTGAAGGTGTTGTCTTTTATGTGTTTTGAGTCGTGAAACTACACGGGATTTTACAATTATTGACAAAACCAAGAAATCAAGTGAATGTTTCACGGGATTTTACAAGTCACAGAAATAAAGCGTATAATTTTGATTAAGAAAATTAGTTTTTTAAACCTTGTAATAGCGAATTCGGTTTCACCTGATAACTTGCCAATTCGGTTAACACTTGTAATTACAAATTCGGTGGATTAAAAAATTGCAAATTCCGTTGATACTAGAGATTGCAAATTCGGTTAACACTGTTAAATTGCAAATTCGGTTATCACTTAGAGTTACTAATTCGGTTACCAATGAGAAATTGCAAATTCGGTTGTTACAGGAGATTGCAAATTCGGTTATAACTGAAGCACTGCGAATTTGGATACCACTGAGAAATCTACCAATTCAGTTATAACTGAAATACTATGAATTCGGTTGAATCTTGAAATTGCGAATTCGGATACAACTGAAACTGCTAATTCGGTAACAATTAAAATTTCAAATTCGGGTACTGCGAATTCGGTTACAACAATGACGAAACTCAAAATCTTTAAAACACAAAAAGACACCTTTTTGATTGTTTTTTCCAAATTTTTTTGTACAACTAGTATTACTAAACCTATAGGTACCTTAAAAATGTAAACTTTATGGTTTTTAAGCCAAAAAATTTAAAATCAAGAATTGTACTTTTTAAAGTTTTCGAACACTAAAATTGTAGCAAAATGAGTTTTTTTTCTTTGATCCAAAGCAAATACACCTATATCTAAAGATACTAGATCAAGTTTACCTAGGTAAATGATCTTTTAGTATATTAAAAAGCTTTGAAAATACAAGAAAAAACAAGAAAAAAAAGTTGTAAAAAATGAGTTTTTGTTTGATCCAAAAGTTGTAAAAAATGAGTTTTTCAAAATCAAGCCAAGGCCCAAACCAGCCATAGGAATGGATACTTTTCTAAGCAAATTACACCTTTATCCAAAGATACTAGATCAACTTACCATGTAATGATCTTTTAGGTATATGTTGAAGCTTCAAAAAAACAAAAGAAAAAAACAAGGAAAAGGATGCGTAAGAAATTTAAAACATGTAAACTAGATCCAATAACAAACCACAAAAACTAAACAATCACTCCTTGGCTCTTGATACCATTTAAAGAACCATCTATATAACATACATGAAAAAAAGAAAGAGAGTAGGTTTAGAGATTTAGATGTGAGAGTGGGTGGATGAACCTTTTAGAGGGATACAAAGAACATAAGAGAAAAAAATTGTATTGTGTGTGTGAAAAAATGAACAACCAAAACCTTTCCACGCTAGCATTGGAAAGGGTTTTTATACCTCATTTGGCCGGTTTGGGCCTTGGCTTGCATGAGCTTTTCCATGGGCCTTGGGCAATTAGCAAGTAGTTTCCAAAAAATGATTAATCGATGCTATTAACGATATCTATGGAAGTGACCGACACTCTCGTGTTCCTAACAATTTTGCCGAATAATATTTCAAGTTTCATTTGGCTATAACTTGGCCGTTATAAGTCCGGTTTTAGTGTACAATATATGAAAATCTATCTACTAGAAATGAGCTATTCGAAAACTACCTTCTCGCCTATGAAAAAATTCTTAAGTGTATGCCAAAACATAAAAAATAAAATGGTGAATAGCAACATCATTTTTCGTAAATGCTCCTAAAAATCACATCAAACTTCACAATAGTGCCTAATCTATCCTAATCTCCATTCACAACTAATCCACAACAAAAACCACGCTTAACCTAGTCTAATCTTACCATCACAAATCGTTCAACACGCTAATCTTTGTGCTTAAACCCTAAACACAATATTTGCATAAAAGATTTATAAAAGTTTCCTTTGTTCAACCATACCATTTCATTTCTTTTTAGAAATATTTAACAACAATCACATAGAACTTTTATAGATCTATGCAAGAACATAAGTAAATATTGAATGAAAGTAGAAATGAAAGTATAAGTTTCAAAGTAAGCTTACAAAATGAAGAACAAGCTTAAGAAGTATAAGAGAAGATGATAGAAGACTTAGATCTTGAAAACCCCAAATAATAATCAAACCCTAATTTGTAGATCTTGAAATAAACCCTTGAATCAATAAAACCATTACTTTGTAACCACCTTAGAATATCCTTAGTAATGAACCTAGCTATAATTGGATCTTTCTCTAAATCAAGGAAATGGCAAGCCCTAATGGAGGAGTGTTTGTTATGTCTGAGACCCAAAAGAAAGAATAAGAGAGTATGTGTGTTTTTGGTGGCTTGAAGAAATAATGAAATGACCTAGTTTATGATATAAGGTAGTATTTATAGAGTGTACAAGAGTTAGGGTTATATCTTGGTTAGGTTTTTGGTGTCAAGCCAAGTGACTAGAACCCCTTATATGGGTGTTATTTTTTGGTTCGGCTAGGGTAAGACCACAAGGACCATGGTTTAAATTTTTTAAGACTATGGTTCATTATCTAAATTTTGGTGAGTCAAAGTGGAAGAGATCACATTCACTAGTCTTTCATGGTTCCTTGTGTATGGTAATGACTTCATGAGAAGTCACTATCTTCCCCTTACATGAGCACATGTATAATAAAACAAGAAAGATGTCTTTGATTTAATTTCAAGACTTATGGTTGCTTTTGTTGGGTTTTAGAGTCCAAAATCGATAAGAAGGGAGGGCATGAATGAAATTTTGATGTTATAATACGAGATGTACGATAACTAAAGTTTACATGAAAAGATTACGGGTTTCCGGGTCTCCGTTTGACGTAAAATGATAAAACCGTACGACGTACGCAAAAAACGTATAAATCATAAACGAAAGTGAACGTGACATATGTAACACTTTAATATGATAAAATAATGCATATAACATGTAAATTAATTGAATTCCGAAGTTGAAATGCGTTTGATGACGTTTTTCAGATTTACGCAGGTTAACTTCCCGGTTTTACGTCAAATTCAAACGTAATGTATAAAATTTAAAATAATGATCGGAATGGTTTAAGATATTGACCTGAAAATTACGGGGTGTGACATCCTTCCCCTATTAAGAGAGCTTTATCCTTAAAGCTTAAGACGTAACTTTAGACGTAGATGCATGGTTAGCAAAAAGACGGGGATACTTTTTCTTCATTTGGTCTTCGCGCTCCTAAGTAAATTCAGGACCTCGTCTTGAGTTCCAACGGACTTTCACAATTGGAATGCGACTTTTCTTTAGTCATTTAACTTCTCGATCCATGATTTCAAACGGTTCTTCAATGAAATTAAGCTTGTCATCAATCTGGATTTCATCCAACGGAATAGCTAGGGGTTCGTCAAAGAAACACTTCTTCAAATTGGAAACGTGAAAAGTACTATGAACCCAACTTAGTTGCTCTGGGAGTTCAAGTCGGTATGCAACCGTTCCTACTTTAGCAAAGATTTTGAAAGGTCCAATTTAACGAGGGTTCAGCTTCCCCCATTTGCCGAAACGTATCACCCCTTTCCATGGAGATACTTTCAACATAACCTTATCTCCAGCTTGAAATTTCAATGGCTTACGTCTCCTATCGGCGTAGCTCTTTTGTCTATCACGTGCCGCTTGAATACGTTTCTTGATTTGAATGATCTTTTCTGTGGTTTCATGAATAATCTCAAGGCCAGTAAGCTGAGCATCCCCAACCTCAGCCCAACAGTCAAGCGATTGACTTTTTCGGCCGTACAATGCTTCAAATGGTGCAGCTTTGATACTCGTATGGTAACTGTTGTTGTAGGAAAACTCCACCAAAGGTATGTGTCTATCCCAACCTTTCCCAAAATCAATCACACAAGCAAGCATCATGTCCTCCAAAGTTTGGATGGTTCTCTCACTCTGACCATCCGTCTGTGGATGATAAGCCGTACTCATATCTAATTGAGTACCTAGAGCTTTGTTTAGCGATTTTCAGAATTGATATGTAAATTTACTATCTCGATCAGAAATAATCAAAACTGGCATGCCATGTCTTGAGACTACTTCCTTTAAGTATTGTCTCATCAACTTTTCCATTGAGTCAGTTTCCTTCATTGGTAAGAAATGAGCAGATTTGGTGAGTCGGTCAACAATTACCCAAATTGCATCCTGACGAGTTGACGTCTTTGGCAACTTAGTAACAAAATCCATAATAATGTTCTCCCACTTCCATACTGGGATCACAGGTTGAACCCCCAAACCGGAGGGTTTTTGGCATTCGGGCTTAACTTTGGCATAGGTCAGACACTTACTGACGTAGATGGCAATCTCAGCTTTCATATTTTGCCACCAATACAGTTTCTTCAAGTCTTGGTACATCTTGTCCGATCCAGGATGGATCGAATACTTTGACTTATGCGAATAGTGCATAATCAGAGTTCTCAAGTCACCAAAACAGGGTATCAAACTTCTATTCCTCAAACATAACGTTCCATCGGCACGAGGCTCCAGCTTCTTAATCATACCACCCAAATCTTTAGTTCCATAATTCTCTTCCTTTCTCGCCTCAACCTGAGCGTTTAAAATTTACACGAGGAGGTTCAAACCAATCGTCATAACCAAGGCTCGAACTCGTAGTGGCTTAATCCATTCCTTTCGGCTCAAGGCATCCGCCACCACGTTCGCCTTTCCGGGATGATAAAGGATTTCACAGTCGTAGTCACTCAACAATTCCAACCATCTATGTTGTCTCATGTTTAACTCCTTCTAATCAAGAATATGTTGCAAGCTCTTATGATCAGTAAACACAACGCACTTCCTGCGTACAAATAATGTCTCTACATTTTGAGAGCAAACACCATCGCTCCAAGTTCTAAGTTATGTGTAGTGTAATTCTTCTTGTGAATCTTGAGTTGGCGTGATGCGTAGGCTATGACTTTCTCCTTTTGCATCAGAACCGCGCCCAACCCCTTGTGAGAAGCATCACAGTAAACCATGAAGTTTTCACTACCTTCGGGTAAAGTCAAGATCGGTGCACTACACAATTTCACCTTCAACAGTTGAAATGCAGCTTCTGCCTTTTCAGTCCATTCGAACTTCACGCTCTTCTGAGTCAACTTCATCATAGGTTTGGAAATCTTCAAGAAACCTTTGATAAATCGTCATTAATAGTTGGCAAGACCTAAAAATTAACGAATTTTTGTCAGAGTCTTGGGCGATGCCCAATCCTTGATTGACTCAATCTTAGCTGGGTCCACATGGATTCCTTCACAAATCAATCACGTGACTAAGAAATTGTACCTTTGAAAGCCAAAATTCACACTTTGAAAACTTGGCGTACAATTCTTCCTTCTTAAGCAACTCTAAAATTAACTTAAGATGTTCTGCATGCTCTTCCTCGCTCTTGGAGTAGATCAAGATGTCATCAATGAAAACGATCACGAATTTATCTAAGTATGGTTTGCACACCCGATTCATCAAGTCCATGAATACTGCCGATGCGTTTGTCAATCCAAAAGGCATTACTTAGAACTCGTAGTGGCCATAGCGAGTCCTAAACGCCGTCTTTGGAATGTCCTCATCACGAACTCTGAGTTGGTGATAACGAGACCTTAATTCAATCTTCGAGTAAACACTTGATCCTTGCAACTAATCAAATAAGTCGTCGATTCTTGGAAGTGGATATCGATTCTTCACGGTTAGCTTGTTTAGTTCACGGTAGTTGATACACATCCGAAAAGACCCATCTTTTTTTTTGACAAACAAGACTGGGGCTCCCCAGGGTGAGGAACTCGGTCCTATAAATCCTTTGTTAGAAAGTTCTTGCAGTTAAGAAGATAATTCTTGCAGTTCTAACGGTGCTAATCTATACCGGGATCGTGCCATAGGAGCAGCACCAGGGACCAAGTAGATTTAGAATTCAACTTGTAGTGTTGGTGGTAATCTAGGAAAATCTTCTGGAAAGACCTCCTGAAAGTCCCGTACAGTCGGCACATCCTTAAGTCGCTTATCCTCCGACTTGTCTTTGGTTTCCTTCTTCATAACTTATGCCAGAAAAATTTGGCAACCTTTCTTAATATATTTTTGAGTTTTGGTGCATGATATAATGCTTAACTTCGACTTCTTTCCTTTGCTACTTCTATCACCTTGGACAATCAAGACTTCATCTCCATAGGGAATCCGCATAATCTTTTCATTACACACGATCACCGCATGATGGTTTGTTAGATATTAGAAAAAGACTCGGTCACCCCATGTATTTTACTGTTTATTATAGCTCGTAGTTTAATAGTTAATAGTATGTTTTTCGGTTTTAAGTCGGGTACG
>BQNB010109504.1:0-22739 GCA_026074375.1 Tanacetum coccineum
GAAGGTATTATATGTTGGTGTTCTTTTACCAACTTTGTTTATTTAATTTTTTTAAGGACAATTTTTTATGTTTTTGATTTTTTAATATTTTTTTATATGATAGCTATACTAAAAAGAAAAAGAAAATATATTTTTTACTTTTTTGGATTTTTTTATATTTATAACAAGAATGAAACTTTCGAGGACGAAAGGATCTTCAAACCAAATCAACAAACAAAAAACAAAGGAATCTTAACACAAGTCCCCGGCAGCGGCGCCAAAAACTGATTGCTAGTTTTAATACACTATAAAATATATATACTAATATAACCTTAAGAGCAATTAAGAAAATTCCCTAAGGAAAATTCACTCTAAAATATAATATAATATATAATACATATATTTAACCGGGAAGAATGATCACCCGGGTCGTTTCCCCAACGACTAGTGCAATGGAAACCTCGTTTAAGCTTGGATAATGATTTTAATGAAAGCTAAGATATTTTGATGATCTATAACTACCAAATAAAAACAAAAATTAAAATTGAACAATTAAAAGCAATTAAACATTTAAAAATATTAAGGGAAAACAAATAAAACGCGACAATTAAACTAGTTTACGAAAATTAAATCCTAAAAATGCAAACTAAATTCCTAAACCTAGAACAGGACCAAAGAAAATTTTAAGAAAAAGAAAAAAAAGAAATTTGATTATTTTTGAATTTTTTTATGAATTAAAAACTAATCAAATCTAATTAAATCCTAAAAAATAAAAAAAATAGCAAGTAATTGAAATTATATTTTTCCTAGATAAAACAAATAAAAAGAAAATTTTAGAAAAACTTTTTAGATTTTAAGATATGAATTTTCTAAAATTTAAACTAACTAAAAGCTTAAAAATTATAAAACTATTAAAAATATAAGCCTAAAAATTTTTATAAAAATTTAACTAGAAAAAGAAAAAGATGAGAAATTTTATAAAAATAAAAGCCCTAATTTTTACTTTTTAATTAAAGTTTAATTAAACTAATTAAAAACCTAAACCTAATTTATTATTTAAAATTAAAAACTAACTAAAAACTTAACTAAGGACTAACTATGCAAATCCTAAAAGGACTAACAGTGCAAACTAACTAACAGACGAAGGACTAACTGAGAAAACAATTAAAACTTAAAAATTACAAAAAACACCCTGAGGAGTTAGCCCGATTACAAGACTAGTCCCATTTAACTTATTAATAAGATGAATTTTAAAAACAGCTTATTATGAAAAACTTATAAAAGCAAAGTTGTAGAACAAGTTGTGGTGAACAATTTTAACAAAAGCACCTCTAGCTGAAAGCCAATAATAAGCTCAAAAAGAGCTTATCAATAAGCTGTTTACAGAAAGAAGGGGTTTACCCTTGGTTTCACTAAAACAGCTATTACAAGCTCAATTTAAGCTCAAACTTAAATCTAAAAACTGATCCTAATAGCTTATGATGCCTACTATCTAGGAATGAAAAGCTTTTTACACTAGAAACTCACTAAGCTAATTGAAATTGATGAACAAAGAGGTAAACTCAGGAATGAACATAATAAGCACAAATTAAGACTAAGCTAATAAGCTCAATAAGCTAAGACAGAGGTAAAACTTTTGCACACTTAACAATCAACTTATAAACTACTATTATCATTCATAAAACCAACACTTCTAAGCTAGAAATCAAAATTTTAAACCTAATTCTTAACTACTACTGTTTTTTGGCTTTTGGCTATTTTAGTGACTTTTAAGCTACAATGTACTAAAGTAAATAAGCTAGAAAATGAAAGATAAGCCCTAATCTATATTAAGCTGCTTGAATTCTATAAGCTAGAAGAAATTAAGCCCTAAGATCCTAGATTAACTACCCTAAATTTGAACCTAAAGTGACAGCAGTACTAACTGCTGTTAGTACTGATGTATTTTGCAAAAGGCCAGCAACAATTGTGCAGGTATCCTAGAGGGATAACCTGCACTTAGACACTCTTATTGAGTGTGTTGGTACTTAAAGCAAACAACCACTAAAGCTCTTAAGAGCTTGAATCAAGTTGAGCAATCAACAAGTAAGCCACAAAGTACCCTGGTGCTGATTCAAGCATAATAAGCCACAACTTGTTGAAAAATGAAAACTAATCCTTAAAACCTTTTAAAAACTTAATCATCAAAGGAAACTCAGTTGTCCAAAGAGAAATCACCTAGTTGTTTTGACTTTTAGTGGTCAATTAAGCTAATTCCAAACACTCCTTATATTTGACAGATTTTGATCAAGCTTTTGATTTTGAAAACTAGTGATTAAACCTTAACAACTAGGTGACTAACAGCTTATATCAAACTTAATTAACATAAATCAACAGCTGAAAATGCTAAAATTTAAGATCTACACTAACTTAACTAATATTTTTGGTTTTTTAGGTTTTTTAGACAGAAACTGAAAATCTAAGATTAATAACTATAAAGCTAAAAACAGATGAAGATTTATAACTACTAAGCACTAGAAGAGATAAATAAGCACAAATAAGACAATAAGCTCACAAATTAATAAGCAATGAGGCAGATAAGCAAAGATCTATACTAATGAACTATTAAATGCAAATTATAAAAGCAATTAGAATAAAGGAAACTTACTTTAACCTCTAGCTAAACAAGAGGACCCAATGAAGGGCAGCTACAAGCTCTCCTAGCTTATAAATAAGCTAGGAGTAAGGTCCTTCTTGGTTTTTCCATTACAACCAACTTCCATTAGCTTTCCACTCTTATACAAAGGTAATAAAGTTTTTTTAAGCTGGTTAATAAAGTTTAAGTAAGATTAAGATAAATTGAGCTCAAATCATGAGCTTAGAGACTCATGAGAGCTGTTAAGCTTATTAGGAGCTTATGAGACAGTACACACACTTTGAGAGTATAATAAAAGAGCTTATGAAAGATTTAAAGGAACACTTTATTAACTGAATGAAGATTGATTATATTAATAAAGGGAGATTACAACTGATTTTTAAAAAGGAAAATTACAATAAGCTATAACTATTCTAAAAGCTATACTAGGTGAAAAACTAGAAAAGGAAAGATACTCGTGTGTGTGAGGTGAGGGTGCTATTTATAGCCAATCCCTGAAGATTCTAGGTCCTTGAGCCTCTGCCCGCTCCTTTTAATCATAACCATCCATTCTTCCCAATGATTGGAGAGTCACTTTAAGCCGTAAGATCAAATATGTACACACACGGATTGCCAGCGTGGCAATCCGTGATGTGACATATGTGTTACTTCTGTGAGTAGCCCGCATTCTAAATTCCACTTCCCTTTGTGCTTTTTAGCCATCCAACGTGTCATTCCTTTCTTGGGATTGACCAATGAGGAGGCTTGATGATGTAATGACCCTGTACACATGTTCCTTGACCATTGAATTGTCCAAATTATCCTTTAATTATAAAAAGCCCTTTGATATGAGGCAAGGGTGATTTAGGGAAGATGATGAATAGTAGAATTGGATCTTGGCGCCAAATTTTGTTTTTAACTGAATACGGGTTAAAATAGATTTAAACTTTAGGCGAATGGCATTTCTAGTCCCTCTCATTTTCTTTGTTTGTTTTTTTTAAAGATGTAGTGTAGAAGTAAGTTTTGAAAATGGCAAGATGAGTCCCTGTGGTTTATAAAAAAGAGTTATTGGGCTAAGGGATTGGGCTTTTGGATCCGGGTGTGGCCCATTTAGGCTTAGGGACCATTTGTGGATTTTTCTGAAACTTGGAGGACTAAAGTGGAATATTTTGGGTTTTGTCCTTTTATGGTTGACTTATGATTGACCCATAGTTGACTGAAGTTTTGACTTTTTCTGGCTTTGGCTTCCGGCTTTTGTTCACTCTTCCGTTCTTGTGTCCGTGTTTGCCCGTTTCTGACGGTTTTCTTTTGATTTTTCATATATCCGTACCTGCACACACAAAACACAAATACAAGCATATTTTTGCCATTTTTGGTCTGTTTTGGGCTTATTTGGGCCATTTTAGGTATAAATGGATATGTGTATTTAACACATATCAGCACTTTATGAAAGTGAATGTCTGATGAAAGCACGAGAGGTTCGTGCAATAAAGGAGATTGAAAAACGACTGAATTAAACCAAGATGCAGACTCAAGAGGGAGTGGTCAATGAGGGTATAGAATTGAATGCTAGTTTGGACTCTGAAGCAAGCACATATGACAATTCATCAACAGAACAGTAGGCTGGAAGCAGTAATTCAGTATATGATTCAAATGCTGAAAGAGCACAGGTAGATAAGGTTGTTTCTGACTTAAAGAATGCTATTGTCGGACCCTCATAAGACAACGACACATTCACTGAGGTACATCATTTAAACAATGATACATTTGAAAATGTGTTTGCTCTTGGGATACAAAATCATGAGAAAAAAAGTGGAAAATTGTACTAAGGTCGATCACGAAGCTCAGCAAGCGAATGACTCTTTGACAAAAGAGCTTGAGATTTATAAGGATAAAGAAAAACATTTCACAAAAGAAACAACAACTGAATCTAATCTCTGCAAAAAGATTAAACTTTTGAATGACGAAATTTCAAATCTTAAATCTCAAGCTTGTCAAAAAGGAATTTTTTTTCCACAAAGAGAATGAGAAGTATGTTGAGTATGTCCAACCGCTTTTAAACAGGAAAATGAACTTGGAAAAATAAATCAAGAGTTTTTGAAACAAATAAAATGATCTTAACAATAAACTTCGAAAAGCGGGACATATTGCTCAGACTTTTCATATGTTGCTTCCAAAAGAAGACAATGTTAATACAAGAAAACTAGGCCTTGGCTTTGAGAACCAAAATGATATTGAAAACCCTTTTGTTCTGAACAAAGACAAGGAGTTAACACCAAGTTTATATAACATTGATGAAATGGGAAAAGAGTTGCTTTCTGATCATAAGATCAATTCTGAAGAAGAGTTAAAATGTAAAGCTGAAAAATGCTTAAAAGTAAAACATAGAAAATATCCGCTCTCATATCATGGCTTTGTATATGGTGATACTCAGTTTGAAGAACCACCAAAAGTTCTTTTGAAAAGAAGACAAGTTAACTTGAAAAAACATTTGGAACAAGCTCAACTGGTAAATTATGATCCAAAACTTTAGAACAATCTTCCAATGAAATACTTTTGCTTTGTCAAGCATTCGATGCTCAATTTTGAAAAACAAATTTTTTTTAAATCAAGAAATAAATCGAAGAGAATTCATCACCCTTTGGGATCATGAAGGTGATCTCAAGAGGAAAGTTCAAAAACGATTATCTGAAGAATTTGAACCATTAGCTAAAAACATAAATCTTCAACTAAACAGCTTTGAAAAGAGTCTTGTCAAATAAATAAAAGATAATTTAAAGTATGTCATGTCTATTGAAGACGAGTTTAATAAAAAGTGTTTAATTAAGGACATTCAGACAGAATTTATCAAAATCCAGTTTGAGTCAACCATATCAGAGTCATATAGCCATGTGTATGAGAACGAGATGTTTGAAAAAAATTCTTCTTTAGAAAGTGAAAATGGTTGTCTCAAAAAGACCGTTGCCTAGTTTCAAAAAGTTTTTTTTAAAACTTAAAGCACATTGCATTAATCTTGAACTTCAATTGCAAAACAATGTTTTAAAATCAGGGCAACATGGTCCAATTTTGAAAGAAACAAAAAGTAATGAAGCCAAAGTTCAAAATGACATAGATGAAATTGAAACATCTAAAGAATGAATTAAGAAAGTTAAAAGAAAATATTGTAGATACTAAGTTTGCAAAACTATCAATCTTGGAGAAACCACCTTTACAACCACTCTGAAACCAATTAGTTGTTAGACAAAAGAAAAAAACTAGTGTGGACACTAAGTTTGCAAAACCATTAATCTTGGGGAAACCGCCTATACAACTACTCAGAAACCAATCAGTTATTAGACAACTGAATGCATTTTAAATATGAAACTAAGCCCAAATGTTCACAAACCACGGTTTGCCTTCCAAAGTGATCGTGAAAACCGATTTTGTCAAACCAGTAGGTACACTCCTCATTATTTGCCTAAGGTTCGTTGAATGAATCTGCTTTTGTAAAACTATCGTATTTGTGACTAGTGCATCTAGCGAATCTAGGAATAGACTAAAAGAACATGCCAGATTTTCAAAATGACATGGTCATAATCATTACCTAGAGCGAAGCTAAAGAAAAAGACAACAAAAAAGAGATAGAAATTCAAAAGTTGGTGTGATGCCTTCTGACTAGATTACCAACCACTTGGCGTGGTCTTCCAAACGTCAAGACACGTTATCTCGCTCTAGTGTCGAGGCTGAATACCGCGGGGTTGCGAATGTTGTAGCTGAGACATCTTGGATTCGCAACCTCCTTCGTGATCCAACTGCGAGGGCGTATTAGAGCATGTATTTATATTGTATTTTTAGTGAAATCGGCCCATTGGCCCGAGCCCAGTTTGTATAGCTTCTAAGGCAACCCATATTCTAGAATGTTCCCTTGTATCATATATATAGGTTCATTGTTATCAATAAGAATCAAGCAATCAATCAATCAAATCAATATCCTTTAATCACGTGATTGCTTCTAGCGAATCTAGAAATAGCTCTAAGAACATGCCAAGATTTAGTTCTAATGACATGGTTCATAATCGCTATCTAAAGAAAGCTAAAAAAGACACATGAAAGAGACAAGAATTCAAAAACTAGTGTGATGCTGTATGCTAGATTACAAACACTGCTAATGGTACCAAACCAACACCTAGGAGCACGAATCAAATGACTAGGATTTGTCTTACACATAAGAGTAGTTATGTAACGAAAAGTGATGTGCCCAAAGCAGAACACTCTAGGAATTTGAGTTCTTTTTCGGATTCCCAACGCTTTGTATGCTCGACATGTCAGAAATGTGTCTTTAATGCAAATCATGATGCTTGTATAACAAACCTCTTGAAAGTGGTGAATTCTCGTACTAAGGTACAATCCCATAAGACAACAAAGAGATACATACCCGTCAAAAAGAAAATTCAAAAATAGAAATTTTCAACAAAAAAAACCAGAATACCAAAAAGAATCTTCTCGACATGTCTCCTGGCTTCGATAACATCTACGTACCTAGAAATGTCGATTAACATTGACACGGGTGTGTAAATGAACTTCGAGCAAGAGTTCAAATGTTTCAAAACATGTTATTTCTAATTTTCTCAATGGCTTTTGTATACTTCTTTACAAAACTTGTGTTTTAAAGAAAAGAAGAGTGTACACTTCAGTGCGCTTTATCTTCAAAAGAAGAGAAATCTTCTTGTTTTTTAGCATTCTTTCCAACATCTTTTCAAAAGTTTGCTAAAAACACATGACTCTAAGTAAATATCAGCTTAGGACTCGTTCTTCAAATAAAGGAAAGTGTTCACTCATGTACATTTATCATCACTACGAGAATATAACAACTTCTCGGACTTGGGCTAACACAAAACGTCAAGTCAAAGACATTCAAAGTCTTTAGAGCTCAAGTGACATTGGTTTTCAAACAGTTGAACACAATTTTTCAAGAATTTCTCAAAAGTTTTTTCAAAATCTTTCAAATTTTGTGTTCAACACTCCCTTCTCACGAAACTTTCAAAAGTCGAATTATTTTTATAAGTGAATCAATTTTTGAAGGGGAGCCTCTAAAACCAAGTTTTAATGCTTTTAGACACATTCTCACATGTCTACTTTGTGTGTCTAAAACATTTTAATATGTTTACATAAATGAAAGATGTTAAATGTCAAAAATATTTACACACTCATTTTGTTAAAACATATAAAAGTGGCTCAATCTCGATTTCACATGGAATTTATAATGTCAAAAGCCATATTTTCTCAATGTCATATATGGGGTGTCATACGTGAAATTGAGGGAGAGCAAAACAGAAATATGTTCCACAGTCATGCTATGTTAAACATTTTTCTCCCCGTGAAACTTTTTCATGTCTCAAATTTTAATCAATTGGTATGAAAATACTAAGGGTATGTTTGGTAGAGGGAATTAGATGAAGAGAAATAAAATTGATTTCATTTTCATTGTTTGGTTGGTTGGTAGATAAAGAAAAAAAGATGGATATTTAAATTCTTTGAAGAGTTGGATCCTTTGTAATTGATGTGAAAACCATTTCCATCATAATTGATGTGAAAACCATTTCTTACTTGTAAAATCCATTTGAGCCACAAAACAAACGAGATTTATTTACGTTTTATTTATTTATTATTTATTTTTATTATAAATATTAAAATTATTATTATTATTATTTATTTTATTATTATTATTTATTGTTATTATAATTTCTTTATTTATTAATATTTATTATTATTATTATTATTATTATTATTACTATTATTATTTTACTGTTTATTATTATTAGTAATATTTTATTATTTGTTAATATTATTATTATTATTTATTATTGTTATTATTTATTTATTTTTATTTTCTTTATAGTTTATTATTATTATTATTTATTATTTATCATTATTATTATTATTATTATTATTATTATATATTATTATTATTAGTATTATTTATTATAATAATAATATTTATTATTATTATTATTTGTTTATTTATTTATTTTTCTATTTAAATCTTTTTTAAAAGGAAAAAAAGATTTGCGTGATTATTTTTTTTTCAATTCTCTGACGCTACCAAACAGTGGAATTCAATAAACTTTCTCACTGGATTTCATTTCTAAGAAATCCAATTCTCTGCTTCATTTCTAATCTCTGAAATTCTCTGTACCAAACGTGCCCTAAGAGATTAGTTATTTCCATAGGGGGAGAAAATGTGATTAAAATGTTATCTAAAAGACTCAAGAGTTTAAGTGCAAATAACTCTTTCCTCCATGTGCTAAAACAATTTCGAATATCGATGCACATGTGTAGGGGAAGCATTTCAAAAGAATGAAACTCTCAAAGTGTCTAAACGTTTTGATCTATATCAAACACTTTGATTGCTTTTCAATGGTTTATAGTTACGATCTTATACCTAATAACCAACTAACTCACGATGCATCTGAAGTCATAAGGTGGTTAAGGTTAGGTATAGTCCTATGATTTAACCGGAACCAGAAGGATCTACCCAAGGAAACTCCGTAGTTAGAAATAGCAGTCCGTAGGTATGATTTGGAGATGAATGAGAAAAAGGGATATTGTTGACTAAGGCATGAGCTAACACTAGAACAATCACAACAAGGTGTTAGTAAGGACGTCTTGGTAAACATTGAAGGGGTTGAAGAATGAAAAAAATGTATGGATAAAGGGTGAAAGATGTGAAGCCCTCCACACCCAACTTTAGCAGAAAACGGTTTTCAATAATATTCTATCAGGATCACAAAGATGATGGCTGGTATTGAAGAAACCACATAGCACATAAATCTTTTAACTATTTTAGGCCCCATTAATTCAATAATAAGGGTCTTCTCGAATTCTTGAATCATGGATCTTACCAATTAAGAAAATATTTAAAATTATGCGAATCTTGATCATATTTAAAACAAATCCTTTTAACAATTAACAAGATTTAAATATCTAATATCAATCCATGATAAATTTGCATGATTTTATCATGGATCTCCATTAACAATTAACAAAACTTAAAACTATTAACAATTAATACATCAAGTTTTATATAAAATTGCATACAACCTAGATCTCGTCTAATTAATTTTATTAACCGTCAAGATCAAATCTTTTAACAAAAACGCCCACCGGGGCATTAAAATTAATCACGAAACCCTAATTTGTCCAATTTTATTCCTTGTAATTAAAGATTCTACACGATGGCTCGTGATGCCACTGTTGGGTTTTATGACCTAATTAACAATTAATTAACACGAGTACGCAGCGGAATTAAAGAACACATGTAGAACACATTAATTAACAAGGATAGAAGATGATTACCTTTTAGCACGAAACGATACACCGTTTAAAGGTAACCGTTAACTCCGTCTTCTATATACGCGTATGTATAATAACCACACGCAAAACCTCCAAGATCTAAAGTAAGATCTCTCTAAGCTTCCACACACAATACGTTCTTAGCAAACAATGAAGTATGCTAGTACTAATAGTGTTTTAGTAAACGAACACCGCAACACTTGAATCAATCAACACGCGAGCTAACACCACGGTGGTGGTGGTACACGATCGCCAAACAAAACCCTAAAGGGTTGTTTGGTTTAGTTCGATCAGCAAAAACGAGTAAACCAAACCCTTGAGGGTGTTGGTTTCGGTCGTACAACAAGAGAGGAAGAGATGGAGAGTTTTAGGGATTTTTCACAAAACACATACTCAATAATGAACCTCAAGTCCTCCTTATATAGCCTACACAATCTTGGAGAACAAGCAAGCAAGCCCAAACCCTATTGGGTAGTGGTTCGGCCGACCAAGGGAAAAGGGGAAATAAATCAATTACCTTTTCCCCGTTTTTTGCATATAGTCATTAATGTTTATCTATTAAACATTATCTAAGATAGTTATTTAAGCGTTTACTAAAAAACAATAGTTAAACATTGTTTACGTATTAACGTGTTGCGAACCCTTAGGCTTGAATAAAATTAGGGAGTACATGGAGAGACCCGAATCCCGGTACCTGAACCGGACCGAACCGGTTCCGTACCGAAACGGTACCGAATACCGGTATAAAACGTACCGGGACCGGTTTACCATGATTTCTAGTAAAAAAAAATTAGGACCACTAGTTTCGGTACGGGGACTCGGGACCAAACGGGAAATTTACCGAAAAAAAAACGGAAAAATCATCGATTTCTCGTACCGGTACCCGAAACCCGTTCGGACGGTACCGTACCACTATTTTATCTCATAAAAAATCGGTACCACAATTCGGTACGGGGACCGGTACCGGGATCTCATCCTTAGAATAAATAATCGGACATATATTTATAACGATGGACATATTCCAACAATCCCACTTGGGGGCATGTAAAATAATACAATAACATTGGTAAGCGTCTAGCAACACGCCAATGCTCCCGAAATATTCGAGTATGGTTTCACAGGGCATGAACAAATGATTTATGAATTTACAATCCCTTTGTTTCTGATACCGTTGTTAAATTGGATATGGATCAATGTCATTCCATATTTAACGATTCTGTTTCTCGTATATATGATTAATCAAGATTACCAAAAATCATTGAGACATATCTACCTGAGTTTTTGGGTGCGGCCACACATACATCTGATTAACCCTACGAGGGGCCCAGTGGTATCTTCTTCAATAATTTGAAGGAACAAATTCTATATTGACTACAAGTGTCTAGTCATCATGTGGCATAAACCATTCTGACATAGCCCTTATTAGTTACCTTATTCAGGACAACTTAAACTATATCAAGAAGGAATATCCACATATGCTAAACCTACTTGCATCTCAAGTCTAAGGATTTATGTAAATAAAATCATGTACAAGATTCACTTGATGACGGCGATCCATAAAGATATATTCTAGTGGCGGGAAATCCAATATTCCCATTTTATGAATATCATGTGATTTTGGTGACTCATCCTTCAATATCTCCAATACACCATCACAACAGAATGCTTAGTTTAACTGATATTCCCATATCATTATCGACAACGGATTAATTTTAGAATAATACATTGTATTATTAATGTATAAACATCAATAATATATGCACATTATTTTATAATATAAAATAACAAAAATACCAACGTATCATTATCATAAAATAAAAATGTTTTAACATCCCTTATCCAAATACTAAACACAGATCTACATGAAACTACTAGCAGGACGAAGCCCCATGCTCCTAGCATGTTGAGTAAGCTTCTTGTTTGATAAAGCCTTTGTAAAAGGATCAGCTAGATTGTTATATGTGTGAACTTTAAGAAGGTTACTTCTATGGTAGTGTCTGGCGCCCATCTGAACCCCCGGTTCGTTGGCAAAATGAAGTGCGGCTGAATTATAGCAAAACATCCTAATAGGTTCGTTTATTGTTGGTACTATACCAAGCCCTGAAATAAACTTTCTAATCCAAACAGCTTCCATCTCTGCTTATTCAGCAGTTATGTAATTCAGCTTAAAGTAGCTGGCCCTTTCAGTATACTTTACTTGAGCTTTCTAGTCTATCTGTGCCTCCGTTCAAACGAAACGTATCCTGCAGAGATTTCATATCATTTTATATCAATCACAAATCCACAATGCAATAGCACTCAACTCGAAGTTCAGCATTTGGATTTTCACCATAAACCAAGCACATTATCTTTAGTGTTAATCTTAAATACTTAAGAATTTTTTCATAGCAGTCCAGTAAAGTTTTCCACCGGATTTCCTGTTGAAATCGGCTGCCATATTTTGCGCAGCGCAACATCAGTCCTAGTACATCTTTCCGCGATACATAATGGAATCCTACAACCGAAGCATACGGTACATCTCATTCGATTTTACTCTTTAGGCGTATGAGCACCTTGTGATTTGTCAAGTCAAGTCCTTTCTGCATGGGGATATGACCACGTTAGGAAATTATCCATTTTATCACTCTTTAAGATCTTATCCATGAAAGCATTTTGACTAAGTCCAATTAATTGCTTCGCTCTAATCTCCTATAGATTTGAGTTCCAAGAATAAATTTGCTTCCTAAAACTTTCAAACAAAACACTTTCTAAGATAAAATCTTTACACTTTTTAAAGCTTGGAATGTGATTACCCAGATGAATATGTCATCACATATAAGATGAGGAATGTAAACATTACTCCTACTAGCCTTTTGATATACTCTAGCTCATCAAGATTTTGAGCAAATCCAAACCTTTTGATTTCCTCATCAAATCTTTTATTCCAGCTTCTTGATGCTTGCTTAAGACCATAAATGGATCTTTGAAGCTTGCATACTTTTCTGGGATGATTAGGATCAACAAAACCTTCAGGTTGTACCATATAGATTTCTTCATCAAGGTAACCATTTAAGAAGGTTGTTTTCACATCCATCTGCCATATCTCATAATCATAGTATGCTGCTATAGATATGAGAATTCTAATAGCTCTAATGTCAGCGACAGGTGAGAACGTTTCTTCATAATCAACCCCGTAGAGTTGAGTATAACCCTTTGCTACAAGACGAGCTTTATAGACGTGTACAATACCATCCATGTCGGTCTTTTTCTTAAAAAACCACTTACTCCCAACGGTCTTACAACCAGGAGGAAGATCGACCAGGACCCATACCATATTGTCCATCATGGATTGTATTTCCGCATTCATAGCATCGATCCACTTATTAGATTCTGAATCTAACATTGCGACTTTATAGCTAGTGGGTTCATTAAGATCCCCTAGACTATGCTCCTCCACCTCTACATTTAGACATAAGCGGTTTGGAGCTCGGCGTGTCCTTTCGGACCTACGAATCGGAATCACTTCCTCTTGTGGTGGTTGTGGTGGTTCAAAACCCTCAACCTCCATAGGAATGTTGCTAGTGATTTCAGAAGGTGTTGTATCTTCTTCTTCTTGAATTTCTTCAAGATCTACCGCCCTCCCACTGATTTCTTGACTTATGAGACGTTTCTCAAAGAATTCAACATACCTTGCTACAATAATTTTGTTTTCAGGTGGGAAGTAAAAATAGTAACCCATTGTTTCCTTTTGGTATCCTATAAAGATACACTTAACAGATCTTTGTTCGAGTTTGTCAGGCGTATCTCTCTTCATAAGAGCCTCATATCCCTAGACCTTTAAGTAGGACAAGTTTGGAAATTTTCCATACCACAGTTCATATGGTGTCTTATCTATCTTCTTTGTTGGAACCATATTGAGAATGCGCGTTGCAGACTTTAGAGCAAAATCCCAAAAGGATAAAGGCAAAGTTGTAAGATTTATCATAGATCACACCATGTCTAACAAAGTACGGTTTCTTCTCTCAAACACTCCATTATGTTGTGGTGTGTATGGAGGAGTAAGCTGTTGAACAATTCCGTTAGCTTTTAGATAATCTTTAAACTCTTGGCTAATGTATTCGCCTCCCCGATCTGATCGTATTGCCTTAATGGTCTTCCCGAGTTAATTTTCAACTTCATTTTTAAACACTTTAAATGTTTCAAAAACCTCATGTTTATGTTTAAGAATTTAAACATAACCATAACGACTATAATCATCTGTGAATGTAATGAAGTAGCTAGCACCTTGTCTTAACACATGTCTAAGTGGACCACATACATCAGTATGTATTATTCCAAGAAGATCTTTTGCCCTTTCGTTACTATGAGGGAAAGGTTTCTTTGTCATCTTTCCAGATAAACAAGATTCGCATTTATCAAAAGATTCATCATCTGTTGACTTTAACAGCCCATCTTGTTTCAGCTGTTTAATACGTTTCTTGTTTATATGAGCAAGACGACAGTGCCATAGATAAGTGGAGTCCAAGTTATGCTTGACTCTTTTATTGCTAACATTATAAATTAAATAAACATTTGTACAAGATCAGTGCATATCAATTTCATAAATACATAACAAAATGGAACAGCATTAAAAAAAAAGAAACACCATTCTTGAAACTGAAATTCCACAATCCGTAAAACATTGAACAAATCCATTGTCAACCAAACGAGAAACTGAAACTACACCTCTAGTTATAGTAGGTGCATAATGACAATTGTCTAAACAAATCACAAGGCCATTAGGTAAAACTAAGTCAAAACTTCTGATTGCTTCTACTTGTGCACGAACACCATTGCCCACGTACAAGTAAAGAGATCCTCGTTTCAGCTTCTTTTCAATCCTAAATCCCTGTTTTGTGTTACAAATAATAGTACCACAACTAGTGTCATACACCCAGGATTTATAGAAAAGAAAATAATTCTATTATGAAGACATCTGAAGAACTGGCAGTGCCAACTTGCTTCTTCTTCTTAATCAACTCAGCAAGGTAAGCAGGACAATTCCTCTTACATTGACCTACCTCTATACAGTGGTGGCAGGTGTCATCCTTAGCTGGGTGCTCTTTAGCAGAAGGCTTAGGGTTTTTTAGGCTTAGGGATATAAACTTGTTTATCCTTTCCCTTGCCATTAGCTTTACCCTTACCTTATATTTAGAGCGATTTCGTATTGGATTTTCTGGAATTTATACCATCCCCCCCCTTTAATCATCATTCTTTGTGGGTGTTTCCAAGCTTTTTTTAGGTAAACCTTTTTATACTCATTGAGACATCAGCATGTAGTTCACCAACTGTCTTCCCCATGTTATGCTTATTGTAGTGAGGCCATTCAAGATTAAACCAACACTAAGCTCTTGTGGGAGCACATAATCAAGACATTCCAGTTCCACATAATTCTTCATCTAATGACATATGGGCCAACTGGTTTTCCCTTACCAGTTTTGCAAGCAGGTGAAATGTTAGATCAAGTCAAACACTCACACTCCAACTTGTTTCTCAAACTGGATTTAAGCTCCTGAAGCATTTCATAATGTGAGGAATTTTCGATTGTCATTTAAAGTTCAGAGTCATACTTCCGAGCATAAGACAAGCCACCTCATTATGAATCATATACCGCATTCCACTGCGCAAGTACTCAGAATCGGTAGGTGAAGCAAGAGAAATAGGTTGTTCAATGACAAACAATTTCCTTTCAACTCTCAAGACCATCTTAATTGACGAAACCAGTCATTGAAATTATTTCCAGAAATTTCAAACATCGACCTGAAGTCGAATGTTTTATTTTTAGACAGGTATGCATTACAAACATAGTAAAGTTCTATAAATTAGTATTTTCGAAAATACTCCTGAAGAAAATATCAACCCACTTTAAATAAATAAACTATTAATTTCCTAAGGTTAGAACCCAACTTTACATACCCCCACACATCAGTTGATCTGCTAGTGAGGTGTATCAAAAGGTAATCAACGATGATAATTCCAACTTTTTTGCATTCCTAACCATATGGGACTTACTTATTACAATAATATCTAGTAATCATGTTTCATCCCATCTATGCCACGTGTTAACAGGTCTAACCACAGACTACTCTAAGTTGTCCAATTTTAAAACATAATTATGTAGACACTCACCGTCTCACGGAATCCCGAAAATTACCTTGTGATTGCAAATCTAACATGCGTCTCACGGCATAGGAAAAGAGGCATCTACCAGTGTGCTTTTATAAATGGGATGGCAAAAACTAGTTGAAAAGGATAAATTATTTGACTTTGCAAATATGTAACGAAGAAGCATGCATACATCTTCGTAACATTTATTTTAATAAAAACTTTTACTCAATTAAGTTATTATTACGGTATCGCATATTATCCTTGTATCTTATACATAAATAGTGATACCTTAAAATTGACGATTCAACGTGTGTTTAAATGTAAAGATTTTCTTTTTATCGCGGGAAAAGATTAAAGAATGATTAAAAATCATTCAAACCCTAGACCATTCGCGACTTCCTACATAGTATACAAGGTAAGGAAACTACAACTTAAGTCAGGTATTTAGTAATGTATCTACAAGACCAAGTCTGAATGAGTCTCCCCGAACCTTATCCCTTTGCAACTATATAGTACTTTTGCAAATTACGTCATTGATAAAATTAAACTATATTTAAAACACATTATGAACTATAAATTGCTAGTCTAATCATGGAAGATTTTACACCGGATGTAAGCCGGATCCATTTTTGACTTTTGTAATATATAGTCCATGATAAATCTTATTTCGATAATCATTAGTCATGTTTATTTTGTTTTCAGAAAAACTCTTTTATTTTCTCACAAGTCAAGAACTTAAAATAAAACCAATAAACATCAACTAAGCTAAATAACATTTATTTAAACACACTTAACAATTAAGGCATGCAAACATTAAATATGATCCTAATTTATCTAATAAAAAAAAGAATAAACAGCATTTTATTCATATAAGGCTCCTTCGTCCTATAAACTCCGGCCACATAGCACATAAAACTTTTTAACTATTTTAGGGCCCCCATCAGATTCACTAATAAGGTCCATTCCGCGAATTTATGAATCAAGATTCTACCATTAAAGAAAAATAATAAAAATATATGTGTATTTTAATCTTATTAAAAACAAATTCTTTTTTAACATTAACAAGATAATCATATCTAAATATCAATCCAAGATAAAATTTGCATAGTTTATCATGATCCTATTAACAATTAACAAAAACTAAAACTATTTAACAATTAATATATCAATTTTATATAAATTATGCATACAACCTAAATCTCGTCTAATTAATTGTATTAACCTTCAAGATCAAATCTTTTTTAACAAAAAACGCCCAACGGGGCATTAAAATTAATTATGAAACTCTAATTTTGTCCAACTTAATTTCTTGTAATTAAAGATTCTACACGATGGCTCGTGATGCCACTGTTGGGTTTTATGATCTAATTAACAATTAAATTAACACGAGTACGCACGTACTAAATGGTTCACGTGAGAACAACATAATGAACGAAGATAGAAAACATGTACCTTTTAGCACGAAACGATACACCGTTTAAAGTAAACCGTAAACACCGTCGTTCTATATACGCGTGTTTATAATACCAACGCGAAACCACAAGATCAAAGTCATGATTCTCTAAGCTTCCACACAATATACTATCTTTAGCAAAAAGTTAAGTATGACTAGTACTAGTAGTGATAAACACTAAACCACCACGGTTTCTCGTAGAAATCAACGATTGAAACCCTTGGGGTTTTTTCCCCTTGGATCGAACCACCACAAGAACGAAAACCATTTGAGTATTGTTTGATCGAGTTAAACAAAAGTAGATGGAGAGAGATTTAGGTAGTATATTATCAAGGATACAATTAACAATGAATCCCCCCCCCCCCCGCCCCCCCCCCCCCCCCCCCCCCCCCCCCCCCCCCCCCCCCCCCACACCCCCCCAACCCACCCCCTCCCCCCCCCCCCCCCCCCCCCCCCCCCCCACCCCCCCCCCACCCCCCCCCCCTAACCTCTATTTAAAAGGCTCATCCCTTTGTCCTTACAAATGAAAACCCACACACCTCATAAATAGGGGTTTATGGCCAATTAAAAGAAAAACCCGTTACTTTCTTTTCCTTAAATGCCAAATTAATAACTCATTAAATATTTACTTTAAACAATTTAACATAAGTTATGCTTATTCAACCTAAATATATACATTTAATATATTCCTTTAATGTTTTACGTATTAACGCGTGCGTCCCCTTAGGCTCGAATAAATAATCCGGACATATATTAATTTATACTTGGACATATTCCAACAGTCTCAACGACTAGATGCTTAGAACTTCTCCATATGGATCTCTTCGGTCCATCCGCCGTACGGAGTTACAGATGAAACCGATACACGCCCTAGTCATAGTAGATGACTACTCTAGGTATAATTAGACTAGATTTCTCAAGGATAAAAACCGAAGCTTTCGATCAATTTGAAATATTTAGTAGGAAAATCCAAAACCAATTAGGTTGTTCAATACTGTCAATAAGAACGAACCACGGTAGAGAATTTGATAATGAGGTGCAATTTGGAGAATTTTGTAATGCCAACGGTATTACACATAACTTCTTGGCTCCACGCACTCCTTAATCAAATGGCGTGGTCAAAAGGAAAAATAAGACACTTCAAGAAATGAGTAGGACTATGTAGAATGAGAAATTGTTTACCACAAGAAGTTTTGGTGTAATGCTGTAGATAACTATTAACTACCATTCTCAACCGAATTCTCATTAGAGCCATTCTAGGAAAAACACCTTATGAACTCTTAAGAGGTAGAAAACCTACGCTAGATTATTTTAGAGTGTTTGGAAGCAAGTGCTTCATTTTGAACACAAAAGACTACCTTACCAAGTTTGACCCAAAGTCATACGAAGGTGTCTTTTTAAAGGTTATTTCTCAAAATAGTAAAGCCTACATCATCCTAAACAAACATACTGGGAAAGTGAAGAATCACTTAACGTGACATTCGATGAAACTCCTCCACCCTCTAAGACATCACCCTTGGTGGATGATGACTTAGATGAAGAAGAAGCAATTAAGGTCACCGAAAAGAAAAACCTAGAAAACGACATTGTGGATAAAACTTTAGAGATCGATGAAATAGTCGACATTAAGGAATCTAGGAACCATCCATTAGAAAATGTCATAGGAAACCTTAACCAAAGAACCCTTAGGTCACAAGCCCAAAACCAAAGTAATTTCTTTTGTTTTATATCAACTATAGAACCTAAGAATGTGAATGAAGCGTTAGGAGATGAAAGTTAGATAGTCGCCATGCAAGAAGAATTAAATCAATTCGTTGCTAATGACGTTTGGGAGTTAGTTCCTCAACCTAGGAATATGACAATCATAGGAACTAAGTGGGTATTTAGAAATAAGTTAGACGAGAACGGTATTGTTTCTCGAAATAAGGCTAGGTTAGTTGCTCAAGGCTACAACCAACAAGAGGGCATTGATTATGATGAAACTTATACCCCGGTTGCTAGACTTGAGTCCATTAGAATATTATTAGCTTATGCTTGTGCCTTAGATTTTAAACTATTCCAAATGGATGTAAAAAGTGCATTCCTGAACGGTTTTATCAATGAGGAGGTATACGTGGCACAACCTCTGGGATTCATTGATTTCGAAAAACCGGATCATGTTTATAAATTAAAGAAAGCTTTATATGGTCTTAAACAAGCACCCAAAGCTTGGTATGATAGATTAAAAGCTTTTCTTATTAAACATGAATATAAAATGGGAATGGTAGATAACACTCTTTTTACTAAGAAGAAAAGTTCAAATCTCATCATTGTTCAAATATATGTCGATGACATCATATTCGGTTCGACTTGTCAAGACATGTGTGATGAATTTGCCAAAATCATGCATGACGAGTTCGAGATGAGCATGATGGGTGAACTTAACTTCTTCCTTGGATTACAAATTAAACAAATGGAAGATGGTATATTCTTTAATCAATCTAAGTATATTAAAGAAATGCTTAAGAAATTTGGTCTAGAAGATTCTAAACCAATGAAAACCCCCATGTCCTCCGATACTAAACTCACGAAAGATGAAGAGTGTGAGTCGGTAGATAGTACCAAGTATCGAGGCATGATAGGTAGTTTATTATACCTAACGGCAAGTAGGCCCGATATCATGTTTAGTGTCTGCCTTTGTGCCCGCTTCCAAGAGGCTCCCAAAACCTCTCACCTTGAAGCGGTTAAGCGTATCTTCCGATATATTAAAGGCACTACGCACTTAGGATTATGGTATCCTAAAGGGATCGACATAGAAACCATAGTATATGCCGACTCATGCGGGAGATTATGTGGACCGAAAAAGCACTAGCGGTATTTGTACGTTCGTAGGATGTTGTTTGACATCTTGGTTCTCGAAGAAACAAACCGCTCTTGCTATATCCACTACCGAAGCCGAATACGTAAGCGCCGGAAAGGCATGTCAACAAGCACTATGGATGAAACAAGCTCTCATCGACTACGACGTACGACTCGACGACGTTCCCATCATGTGCGACAACAAAGGCGCGATTGACCTTAGCAAAAACCCGGTGCAACATTCTCGTACCAAACACATCGAAATTCGTCACCACTTTCTTCGTGATAATGTCCAAAAAGGACATATCTCAATCGAAAAAGTGCCGTCCGTCGACAATATTGCCGACATTCTTACTAAACCCCTTAAACGTGAATCGTTTAACTATCTACGTCTTGGTTTAGGAATGATGAAACACATTCCATAAACCTTATATGTCTGCTTCACCTTCTTCTAGTTTCAATTCTAGTCCATTTTTTATTCCGTGTCGTGACAACTTAAATACTTCATCTGAAGTACTTTAAGCACCCTTAATTCGCGAAATGCAAATTAAAACGTCACTCATCTTCGTAAAATTTTCATCAAAAATGAGTCCAAAACCCTTGACTGAGGGCGGCTCCCATATAGGCGCCCCCCTAATATATTTGGGACCGGCAGGATATATGGGACCGCCATCAGCAAAACATAAAATGGAACACTAGAACAAATATTTTCAAAACACAAAAACAAACACCCCTTTTTGTGCTGCCATTGACGAACACGACCCATTTCACTCAAACACTCAAAATCAACCACTAAAACACGAATTAAAGATAAAATCAACATCAACAATCATTCATAACATCTTAAAGATCATCAATTGTAAGTCATTTCATCTATTTTCTTTCAATTTAAGTCTAGGGTTCATGATGAACACCAAAAATTGAAATTGGGGATTTTCTATTTTTCTTTCAATTTTGTACAAATAGAACTACTAGGATATTATGTACAACTATTATGCTTCCCGTAGACATAGGATTTGCACATATTAGTGAAGTTATAGAAAAATTGATTTTGAACTAAAACCCCAATTTTATTTTTAGGGAGAATTACATACATCTCCAATATCACCTTATTAATTACATATTTCCCCACCACACATCTTAAATAACAAATATACCCAAATTTATTTATTTAACTACATATATACCCATCTTATCTATTTTATCATCAACCAGCATGACGGAGAACCATTCTTAAGACCGTGGGCAACAATGAACTAATTTATTAGTGGGGAATAACTCATTGTTTTGCTTCCATTGTTTCAATCGAATTTGATTTTTTTCTTTCTAAAATTGATATAAAAAGGTACAATGGTCATATTTTAAATAGTTGATGATAAAATAGATAAGATGGGTATGTATGTAGTTAAATAAATAAATTTGGGTATATTTGTTATTTAAGATGTGTGGTGGGGAAATATGTAATTAATAAGGTGATATTGGGGATGTATGTAATTCTCCCTTATTTTTAAATCACTCACGTTAGGAACACAATAAAATTGTGGTTATGCATTGTTAATCCAACCCAAAAATATTTTCAAACACATGCATAATGATCTCATGAACAAATTTCGAGATACATAAATCATACGTATTTTTCAACTTGTTTGGATGAGCAAAATCAAATTAAGGAGCGTTTGGATTAAATCTTAGGATGTTATTTTTTGGTCGAGTTAATCGTTACTCTACATTTGTTGCATATAGGCACACACTAGAAACAAACTTAAAACTTCAATACAAGCATAGGCAATTAAAATATGATTTTACTTGTGTCATTTTAGGTAACAATGCCTCGAAAATCATCTGAACACTAAAAAAATACAAGACATTATATCCCTAAAATCTCACATGAATTCCGTACTCCAATAAGATAAAAACTAATGAACCTTGAAGAACGTTATATCCATGAGGGTCGGGTGGTTTTTAAAAATTTTGCGGACCAAAACTATGTTCGGTCTTTGTTTCATTTTGTTGAGTTTGAATGTCTCCTTGAAATCAATGAACAAATCTGTCCTCGCTTCATACTCGAGTTCTATAGTCAATATCAAATCAATTATTCTGACGAAGGCCAAATGTTTGTCGAATTTGTGATTCAAAATCAACTCTTCTCCTACTCTCTTGAAAATTTTGCTCAAATTCTTGACATTTCTTATGAAGGTGCGTGTGTCTTTACCGATAGATGGAGACTTGATAAGTTGGCATATGGTATCCCTTCGGATGGTCCATATCAAACCAACCCTCCTTCCATTGAGGACATCATTTCGTCTATTCGAATTAATCAAGAAGTTAAAGCGTAGTTGGATTCCAATCGTCAAAGTCCGTTGGGACTCTCGCCGTGGTGCTGAATTCACTTGGGAA
>BQNB010109505.1:0-22738 GCA_026074375.1 Tanacetum coccineum
GGTTACGCACCAAACAAGAAGGGTTACAGAATCTACAACAAACGGACCCGACAAATCATGGAAACTATTCACGTCACATTCGATGACCTGACTGAGCAAACGGCTCCTGTACACTCCAGTCCAGGACCCGCACATAACCTTTTGACGCCTGGGCTCGTACCCAATCCTCCTCCTGCTGCTCCTTATGTACCTCCTACCAATAAGGAACTTATACTCCAGGTCTAAACACATCGACATCCAACATCATTTCATCAGAGAACAAGTGGAAAGGGGAGCAGTTGAGGTGTACTTCGTGAGGACAGAGTATCAACTGGCGGATATATTCACAAAGGCACTTCCCAGAGAACGATTCGAATTCATTCTCCCGCGGCTTGGCATGAAGAGTATGAAGCCAGAGACACTCAAACGTCTTCAGGATGATAAGGACGAGTAACGGATTTGCTTCAAGTATCCTATGTAAATTTGTACATATTCAAATTGAAAAAAAAACCCATCAAAATTCATAAAAATCAGAAAATAGAAAATACCAAAAATAGTTTTTTCAAGATATGTCTTCCGTTTATCGATAACATTTACGGTTCTAGAAATGTCATTCAATAATGACACGGGTCTTTAAATGAAGCTCGAACGGAAGTTTAAACTTTTCAAAACATGTCTTTATGGCTTGCAGTTATTTCAGACTGCAACCCGTTTTTCAAATTGAGGAAAGCATGTCGCCAAAAAGACGGCTGTTCCTAACAACGGGTGATTAAGTTCTCCCGGGCATGGATTACTTTACATTCATGCAACCTCAATCTAATGTACGCTTCAGTGCATTATTTCATGATCAAGAAGAGAAGTTTTCTTTTTATCCAAATGATTTTCCATCTATAATTCTTAAGAAAATTATTTGTGTTTCATATGGTGGAAATGTAGTGTTTGAAAATCCACCGAACCTGAGTTTCTTAAAATTTGACACTCAATCAATGACTACAGCTCTTTAAATAGAAAACCGGTCATTGATTGAGGGGGATAGTAGTTTTCAAATTTATGACATCTAATGGGCATTTTTGTTAATTCATATAAATAATTGAGTAAGGTTTGGTATTTATTGGGGTTGCATTTTAAGGGAGAGTTAAATGTGTATTAACTCAAAGGGCAAAAGTGTTAATTATATGCAAGTATAGGGTCTTATGTGCTATTTGTTATTTGTTTCCTAGGCTTATAAAATATAAAGGACCATTTGTGCCATATATGAATCTTAAATAACTCCTTAGTAACACTTATGCCTTAAATGGAGAAGAATGTAAAAATTAAGGGACCAAAACTACCATTTTATAAAAATTAGACATAGGTATAAAATGTCCCTGCATTTTGACTTGGTCAAAACACCCAAGACCTGTCAAACCTCTAACAATTATTCTCTTATACTCAAAACTTAACCGTCTTTGCGATTTGCTTGATTTGTGCCCATTTGTGAAATTTCGTGCTTAGGTAAGGATTTCTTAGTGTTCCCTATCTCATATATATGCATTACCTTGAATATCTTGGATTGAATTTCATTAAATCGCATGTTATTAGGGGGTTCGAGCTTATTCATCATCAAAACCTTGGTTAGTGTTTCCATTTGTATTTTGTATGTTGCGTTAGCTTTAGATAACATACATGATGCCTCGTTGATGTGTTAATTGTTTCCTCAAGTGCTCTCTTAGGGTCCTTGTGTTTTTCGCATAATGGTTGTCTTTTTGAGTAAAAACCTTAGTCGTTTGATGCTTGGAATGGCCATTTGTTGTTGATATTATAGTTAGTAAGCATTATAGATCGTTCATCTTGATCCAGTAGTACCTAGGATGCCTTGATTTGGAAGTTAGAATCTGCGATTATATTTGTTCTTGGTTGTGTTTTGAGTAAGTGTTCTAGATTGCGTTTTGCGTTAAATGTTCTTGGTTATGTTTTGACCTAAGTATTCTTGATTGCGTTTTGGTTAATGTGCTTAGTTGCATTTTGGTTGCTTTATATCTGTTGCGTTTTGCCTATCATATGCCTTTACGATTTAAGTTTTACATATGCCATTTCGGTTTGAGTATAAAATTGTGCAAAGCAGGACAAAACGCAATTAATTGCGTTTTGTGATTGAAGACCCTCATTAGTACTAATGTAGGACCCACCTTTTCAATTTTTTTTTCAAAATGTTGCGTTTTGATTATATTTGAATAAAATATTCCAGCGTTTTGCCCAATTGCGTTTTGCCTTATTGATAGTTGTCCATGCGATTTGCCTTTGCGATTTGTCTGTTTTGTATTAAAATATACTCTGCGTTTTGTGTACACTGCGTTTTGCCTATTGCGTCTTGTTTATTTTAATAAAAATTGGCCTCTGCATTTTGGCTCTTGCATTCTTTGCGTTTTGTTTGATGTGTTTTCCCAGCTGCGTTTTTGTCATGTCATCTGAGTTTTGGTCATTGTGTATTGGTCATTGAGTTTTGTCTCCACTGTCATGAGTTGACTTCCGTTGACTTAAGTGTTGTACATCTCAGTTGACTATCACCTTAATATGATCAATGTGTCTATTTTGTCTTGGACTTACGTCTATGACTGTCTAACCCTCGAGCTTGTGCTCTTATCTAACATCACCTTTCTGTATGTATATCTTCGTTGATGCATTTGTGCAGTTACAATGGCCGATGCAAATATCAATGCTCCTGAGGTTCTAGTTGCTGCTGCTTCTCTACCTACTCGGTTTGATGAGCAAATCTTGCCTCGTAACAAATGGGTCCAAGTGGGAAAAAGCAATTGTTTCTTGGATGTGGAAAGAACTCAAGCCAATCCCATATTCAAGATAGCTGTAGACATCTTGAAGAACACCAACTTCTTCAAAGCTTTCACCGCTTCCTCCACCATTCCATCCATTTACATCCAGCAGTTCTAGGACACCATCAGATTTGACAAAGACAAATGATACAACTGTCAGCTGGATGAACAACGCTTCTATCTCACCAAAGCTACTCTAAGAGATGCACTTCAATTACCCTAAGACAACAAAAATTTCACATCTCCACCAAATGCTAACACTATAATCTCCTTTGTCAACTAACTGGGTTACCTAAATGTCGTCAGAACCTTATCTGGAGTCGTGACAAATGACATGTATCAACCATAGAGGGCACTCACCACGATCATCAATCTTTGCCTCACGGGAAAAACTTCAGCATTTGAAAGACCAAGAGCTCCAGTGTTGCAGATCTTGTGGGGTGTTGTCAACAAGGCAAATATAGATTATGCTGAGAGGATATAGGAAGAATTTACTCAGTGTATCCACTCATTCATAGAAGATAAGATGAATCTAGCTCTTCATATGGAGGGAAAGAAGAAAGTTAATCCACTTATGATTTCGGGTGTCCATTTCACTAAGCTAATCATTAATCACCTCCAGAGCATACACAAGTTCCACAAAAGACCAGGTTCTCTACTCCACCTGCCTTATGAGGAGTCTGCTTTGGGATACCTGAAGTTCTCATTCAAGAACACCAAAAGAGTAAGATTTAGGATGGCAATTCCAAATACACTTATCTCTGAGGAGATCAGATCTGCTCCCTATTACCCCGAATATGTGGCAAAGGTGACTAAGTATCAGCGTTATATCGCTGGAGAAGTAGTCAGTAACGATGAAGCAATGGCTCCCAAACCAGGAAAGGGGGCAAAACACAAAACACCCAAGAAACCAAAACCGCAATCTACTTCATCACAACCACCCAAACCCAAACCAACACCTGCTAAGCCTCAAGAAAAGAAAAGAAAGCTGGTTATGGAAACCACTAAAGCACCATCTCCAGCTAAACGATCAAAAGCTGGTAAGGTAGTGAAGAAGCGAACTCTTAAGAGCTCTCAACAATTAGTAGATAAGTTCGTAGATGAAGGTGTTCCGGCGGATAAACCCAGGTTTGAAGATGAAGAGGCTGATATTATGCAAAAGGTTATGGAAGAAAGCTTAAAGGATGCTTACCCAGCACCTCGGGGTCCACTTCCATCGGTGGTGATCAGAGAACCCAAACCTGGAAAATATGAACCACTTCTAGAGGTACAGGGAAAGGGGAAAGAGAAATTCGGTGAGGAACAAGCTGCTCAGGTTCTACTTAACCTTCAGACTCCAAAGAAAAAGAACCCTGCTGAACAGTTCATCTTTCAGAGACGCACTCCCGCACCTACTATACCCTCAAGCCATGAAGAATCCTCTTCCCTGTATGTTGAACTAGGTCTAACTGATAGCGAAACAGAATCTGATAATGAGGCATCTCGTGAAGGCCAGGCTGGATCAGACCTTGGTAAACAAGTCGAAGGCCAGGTTGGATTAGACCCTGGTGTTGCTGCAGATTCTTGAATTCAACCAAGTCATGTTGTTCATGCTGGACCAAACCTTGAACACATGAATCTTGAGGTCTCTAATACTTCACCTTAACCAAACCCAGAGCAAATGGATGAAGAATTTACTACCACGGCTTATCCAAATGTTCAGGAGAACCTTAAAATCCCAACTGAAGGTGAAGCGAGACTTGAGGAACCTGCAAGCTCAGCTGGAACCCTGTCTTCTATGTAAAACCTCGACAAGGAACTTAGCTTCACCAATCAGTTCCTTGAGGAGAAGTCACAGGAAGACGAACCTGAAAAGACCAACACTAAAGTGGAAGTTCAATCTATGGTCACAGTTCCCATACATCAGGACACCTCGTCAGTTCCTCTAATGACCTCTCCGATTATTGATCTCACCGTCTCTCAACCAGCCTCCACAACAGTTCAAGCCTCACTACCAACATCAACTGCAACAACAGCAATAACAACAACAATAACTCTTCCATCACCTCCACCTTAACCATAACAAGGCGTTTCAAACTCAATCATAATTAAGCGGATTGGTGTGTTGGAATGATGTATAGCGGATCTAGTAGAGGAAAATCAAATCCTGGAGGAAAGGTTAGACAAGCATGGGAACACGATCCACCAATTGGAGACTTAAGACTTGTCTAGAATGATTAGAGAGCAGACAGTGGAATATATAAACAAGCAAGAGATTGACCGAAAAATCGAAGAAACGGTGAAAGAGGCTGTTACCACATCAGTTCAGTATGCAATGAGAGCCCCTCTTCGTGCTCGCTTCGAGGATCTCCCTACTTCTAACATGAAGGAGATTCTGCTTCAACGCATGCTTGAGGAGAATTATGACAAGGGCCACGAGGATCACCGGATGGCCTATGAAGCATTACAAAAATCTATCCTTGGTGATGAAAGTGAGAAATTTGATGCTGACAAGGCTGAGGAGCGTAAAAAGATGAAGAGTAAGCAAAATTTATCGAAAACCCCACCTGGGTTACCTCCTCTACCACCTCCTCCTCCTCTACCGTCTGGTGCATCAG
Source organism: Tanacetum coccineum (assembly GCA_026074375.1). Lineage (NCBI taxonomy): Eukaryota > Viridiplantae > Streptophyta > Magnoliopsida > Asterales > Asteraceae > Tanacetum > Tanacetum coccineum. Next base: position 5,387 of record BQNB010109505.1, read on the forward strand.
GGGCTTTTGGTATAACTGGAGCCTCTAATTCCGTTCAAGATCCTCTTCCACCACCACTGTCTCCAACACCCAATCTAGATGATCAGTCTCCAGACTTAGCTGCTCCAGGCTCTTCCAAGACAGCTGCTACTACTCCATACACAGCCTGGACAACGACAACCTCCAGATTCGAGCCCTCTACCTCATCTATTCCTGAAGACGTATTTATGCATGAAGAGTCAGACTTTGCAGCTCAGGATATAGTGTCTGATGATGAAGATATCAGCAATAGGCACATCCCCAAAGTTAATCTGAATCAAATTGGTTTAAACCTCTTTCCGAAGACGAAAGACATGCGACTCCTGAACCTGTTTGGTCCATTCCCTCATCAAGTCTATCTGTCCCCATCCACAACTGGGCATCTGCTATAGCCTCTAGCTACGTACCTCTACCAGAGAACTCTCTACTTTCACAGACCGGTGATATTGGAGTGTTTATTGATTGGTTCTGCAAGAAGCAAGGAATCACAGAGCTCACACTGGAACACTTAGAAGGTCTTGCATATGAAGTTGTCAAAGCCTGCCATCCTGACGTGATTCATCTCCAATATCAGATGGAGGAATGTCACAAGCTTCTGACCAATCAAGTAGACGACACACTTCTCAGGTATAACGTCAGCAAACCACTCCCATTGGGTGGTCCTCCAGGTCAAGTCACGATTCAGACAAAGTTCTTCTTCAATAGAGACTTGGCTACGATTTGGCAGCAAGGGTGACAGAATTGTGTTGTCAATCACAAAGATGAAAGCTGCTTATTATCCTGATGTCGGGCTAGAACAGATGGTTCCAGATCACATATGGATCAAAGCAGAGTGCATGTATGACATTTCTGCAACTTATGGTATCTCCCACTAGTGGTTCAGGAGACAGAAATTCCACATCGACCGACACTCAGCAGAAACCAACCGAAGAGCTCTTGTCAGGACTCACATGAGAATCCTAAGTGTCGTCAGCATTGATGTCTTTTCAATTTACGGGTAGGATTACATGAAATAGATAGTCCTTTGAAGAGCAGATAATCAGGAATATACTATTGCTGAAAACGACTTTAAGGATCTGTACCCGAGTGACTTAGAAGACTTGTACTTGCTGAATCTTCAAGGTCACCTGAACCACCTACCGCTAAGGGACAAGAAGATTCTCTCCTCTGCTGTCAACCTATGGATCAGGAATCTGGTTATCAGACAACGGGTAGAAGACTTCCAACTCGGCATCGAGAGTTACCAAACTCAGCTGAACCTCACCAAACCTCGCTGGGAAGCTACTGGGCTCGAGTTCATGCACGACTACAAGATTCTTGACTCCCCACGAGCCGTGGTGTTCAGAGACAAGTATGGAATGCAGATGATCATGCGCTTCAACGAAATCCACAAGTTCAGTGATGGGACTCTACAACAAATTGATGAAGCTTTAGATTATCGGGTCAAGGAATTCAAAGTTAACAAAGTCAATCCGGGGTTGGATACCAGGTTTTGGACCACGAATGATGTGATCAAGAGCAAGCAGTTCATGTTTGCTATTCAAAAAAGACTAAAGCTCAGAAGAATCTTCTGGAACTTGGAGTGCTTTGTTGGTGGAAGAATACGAGAAGGAGACTACAAACTTCTTCAGAGGACAGAATGGTGACATCTTCTCTGTATCTTTTAGTACTTCTTGTGTGTGGTATAACTGTAACATATTGTTCATATTGTACATTATTAGTAGTAATTTGCAAGGTGACTCTAATAGACCCTCAATTATTGAGGGGGAGTTGTTCCTTTATCAATATACACTTAATCAGACCACATTTTCTCCCAATTTTTCTAACTCCTTCAATCAATTAAGATCCAAAATCTCAACGGGTTTGAAATTTTTGATCGGGGGAGAGAATGTGATTTAAATATGCAAATCTGATAACAACGTGATCTTTTAAACTCATTAATATGCTCTCCCATATGTGCTAAACTCTTTCGAATATCGATGCACATATTGAGGGGGAGCAAATGGTGTATGATGGCAATTGTGGAAATACCAAAGACCGACCCTGTAATTACTTTATCGGAGTTATAAGGATGGTAAGGTTAGGTATTAGTTCCCACGATCCCGCCAGAGCCGAAGGGATCTACCCAGGGATAATCCACTAGTTAGTATAGAAGTCCTTAGGTATGATTACAAAAGGAGAAATGTGAGATTAAGGGAATAGTGCAGACTGAGATGGAGCTAGTACTGGAACATACCCAACAAGGTACTAGTAATGAAGTCTCGGTAAGCACTGAAGGGGTTGAAGAATGAAAAAGAAATGTTAAGATAAAGGGTGAAAAGAAAGCAGCCCTCCTTTAACATTAGGCAGAAACCGGGTCAATACATATGCTGTCAGAATCACATGGTTGATTGCTGACATGGAAGACAAGTATCATGGACCCAGTGATACGCTGCACAACCCTCCCTAGCCACTCAGAATCTCTCAAAAGATTTCTGTTTCAATTGTCACGAAGACTTAACACGTAATCTACTGACTCTCTCACTCTGAGTTAGTCGGTATTAAAAAGGTGGCAGTCTGCTCCAGCCTCCGCTCACTTAAATCAAAACGCACTATTGAGTCTAGAGCCTAGAGATCATCAATAAATCTTGTTAGGACACTATTCCAATATACTTGTCTTTCACACACTGTGAAAACAAGGATTATCTTAAGAGTCCTACGCATTATCCTTGTGATATTGCCAGAACATCTGAGTGATACGAAAGTATTCACAGTGAAGATGGAAATCCTGCTAGAGCCAACATCAAACAAGCTAATAAGCAAACGCTACCCACCTTTAACTATTAAGAGGCAGACTACACAGGGTCACATACACACACACAGTCGGAAACACCACTGGTTCATATTGGCATTGGAGACACAAGTTAACATGGACCCAATGATATATCTGCAAAATGCCCTCCCTAGCCCACCAGGAATCTCTGCAAAAATTTCTGTTTCAATAGTCACGGGAGACTTAACACGTAATCTAATGACTATCTCACTCTGAGATAGTTGGTATTGAAAAGAGTGACATAGTCTATCTATCATTCCTTGGCTCACTTAAAATCAAAACACACTGATTGATAAACTAGACGCCTAAGATCATCTAATAAACTTTGTTTAGGACACTATTCCAATATACTTGTCTTCACACACTGTGAATAACAATGATATATCTTAAGGGACACCTACGCATTATCCTTGTGATATATCCAGAACATTCCGAGTGATAAAGAGGGGGGGGGGGGGGGGGGGGGGGGGAAGGGGGGGGGGGGGGGTGGGGGGGGGGGGGGGTGGCGGGGAGGGGGTTGTTGTGGGGGGGGGGGGGGGGGGAGGGGGGGCTAATATTCACAGTGAAGATGGAAATCCTTGCTAAGCAACATCAACAATCGTTAAAGGTACGGTGACTTGTAGAAGATCCTATGTGAATCAAACTTGTGAACATCTGGCATACGATCTGTCCCGATATTATGAATGACGGAGGATCGAATTTTGATAAAAGAGCTTAAAACCTTGATATCTGTTACTAAAATCACTTAACTATGACACATCGATTGATTCTTGCTAAATCCAATTTTATCCATTAACACGTGAGATTAGTGACTCACTGATCACTCTACCGTTCTAATTTAGTACAATACTTATTATCTGGAGGTACCTGCCTTTTAGGTGTTTCGGTAAAGAGATACTAGCAAGTACAGTGAATCTAATGCATCTGTTTTTAGATGAATCTAAAATTAAATGCGAAGTTTTTTTACAATATAAAATAAAAATAAAAATAAAATATAAACCTCCCTCCCCAACCAACCTAGTGCCACTCTAAAACTCGAAAAAATTAAAAATTAGAAAACTGATAAAAATTGAACACTTTAAGCTTGAAACCCTGTCAGGTGAGGTTCTTATAACTGAACTCTACCTGATCACAGGTACAATATTTATACTGTAAAACGGTCCCTACACAAACCGTAAGGTTAATGCAACCGAACTACTGACGATGACAACGCCATATTCGGTCACCCAGCTTATTGCGAACTTGTTTCATTACAGGTTCATGATAAAGATGGAATACATCAACCTGTTCTAGTAGAATCAAGTTCATAGCCACATGCTTATACTCAAGACTCAATGACTTTACAACATCAAGAAAGAATGACCTAAAGCTTCTGCAACTCATATTCAACTTCTTCTTCGTTAGGTCAATCGAAATTTGATGAGTAATACGAGCAAAAGTCATTCTTTCCAAGACAGCAACAATTATGAGCATGTCGCCCAACAAGTCACAAGCACAGCAAGATGCAAAAGATCACAAGATGATGAATATGAGATTTATATTAGGCAGCTGATCTCAGAAAGCTCAAGAAAACATTCAAAAGACAACTAAAGGAAAAAGCTCAAAGCGTTATAGTCAAAAGATCACACTCCAACTATGTACAAAGAGATCAATGAATGAATAATCAAAGATTACGAGCTGAAGTTAAAAGTCCAAGACATATAATACTAGGATTCAAATTGTATTTTCTAGGGTGACCTCCCTTAAGGGGAGATTGTTAGGATCATGAAAAAGACTTGGTCACCCCATGTTATGTCTAGCATAGGTTAGCTCGTAGTCTTAATATTTATCGTTTAGTTACCGTATGACTTATGGCGTTGGGCCGGGTCTTTACCCACATGTTATCCCACTTTGAAGCCCATTTAGGGCACTAATAACTCATGTATTTAAACCCCCTCTTAGCCATGGAGAGGGGTTGGATGTTCAATGTATAACAAACATACACTAAGTGATTTTTTTTACTAGAACTTCCTATTTTCTCTCTCTCTAGAAATCGGCCTACACACCAATCCTTGATTGTGTTATGATTCCAATATACTACACCCCCCCTTTAGAATGGTTTATGGTAAAGCTTGTCATCTTCCTATAGAAATTAAACATAATGCATATTGGGCATTAAAGCAGTGTAATATGAATCTTACGGCTGCTGCAAAAAATCATTTCATGGAGTTGAACAAGTTAATGGAATTACAAGATGGAGCATACGAGAATACTCGAATCCACAAGGAAGACCCAAGAGATGGCATGACTCTAGACTCCGAGGAGATAAAAACTTTATAAATGAAGACAAGGTCTTGCTATTCAACTCTCGCTTAAAGTTACATCCGGGGAAACTCAAATCAAAATGGTCCAGACCTTTCGTTGTAAAAACCACGTACCTATATAGAGCCATAGAAATCACCGATAAAAATAGGTTGAGCTTTAATGTCAACGGTCAAAGGTTAAAAAAAATACTACGATAGGAGTTTCAATACGGAGGATAATGAGATCATTGAGCTTGATGAACGAAGAAAGGAAAAAAGTTGAACTTAACGACTAACTGAAATAAAAGTGCTTCTCGGGAGACAACCCGGTCGTTTTTTTAATTGTTTGCACGAGTCTTTCTTCCCAGACACTCCATACGGCGTATCAAACCCCTCTGGATACGGAGCATGGATGTGTCTGGACATTATCAGTCTGTAATTTAATTTCTAGTACTTTAAAACTATTTAATTGTTTTTACAGGAACCATACAGCTTATCCTTGGGTTTAGGATACGGCGTATTGATCCTTGTATAACATGTGTGTTTAATTATTTTTCTGCATTGTAACCATTGTATATCCAAGATAGGAATTATACTTTTGTCTTCTAAACTTTTATGCAGGACCTTGTTATAAGGAAAATCGACGATATGGTATACTCTGAAAAAGACGTATGTTGAACTCGTACGAGCATTCTGAAGCCTCGTCAACACACTTTTGCTTAAGAACTCAAATTAGAGAATCATCTCGAGCAACATATCAGGGGAGTTCCTCGTTCTAATTCTATTTCACATTTTCTTTAATTGTTTTATCTATACAACGAGGGCGTTGTATAATCTAAGTGGGGGGATGGAGAATTAAAACGCCTACTTGTCCTTTTTTTACAAATAATATGCTATATGCTTAAATTATGCCAAAGTTAAAAAAAATCCTAGCATAACTTTTGTAAAAATTACTAGTTACATGACCTTGCGCACTATAACCCTTAATACCAAATTGTGAAAATTAAGCCTATTCCGTTTCTAAACGTTTACTAAAAATTCAACAAAAATTATAAGTGTGCCGATGATGTAGTAGACTTTAGAACTCCGCTTGGTATATCACTCGAGACCACAACGATGAGTACTATGGACTTAGATGGAGAAATACAACAAAAAGCCTAAATGTTGTAAAATTAACTAACTACACTGGTTAGTTAAATCCCGTGTAACCCTTTACTTACTCTCACTATAAGAGTAAGATCCATTAGAAAAACCTGTTGAGCCATTCCTGTCTTTTTCACACCATATGTCTATTTCGTTACACCTTTACACCTTAGCCTACCCTGTAGATTAAGCCTACTTAATCAAAGTTGCTAGTTTCTTTTTGTGTAAAGTTTTGTATTTCCTGTGTCAAGGTGAATTTTTTTTAATCTTCGGTTAGGTCAGGAAATTGTACAATGCAATGAAAAATATGTAGCTCATGTATTTTGCTACTTTCGCGATTATGTATTATGTCCGAAGATGAAGTGTTAAAGGAAAAATTATCCGGATGAATTATGATTGTGAAAACGGTAAAATTGCACCGAGGTTTATGTTATAAAAAAGAAAAAATTGGGAAAAACTATAAAATGCATCAAAAAAGAGAGGATGATTTGATAGTCGGATTCGCTAAACTTAAACTCGATTAAATACTTGGAAGGATCGATTCATTCGATGATATGTGTATAAAATCACGATGAATAGTTTTTTGTAAAAAGTGGCCGAGATATCCATTTTTGTAAAAGTATGTTAAGCATTTGGGATGATTGGGAAGTTGACCGTTATGGGAACGCCAACTTAGGTTGTCTTTGTCATTTCTATGATTGAGGCGTTTGTATATATTTCGAGTCTTTATCATGGAATGGTCAGGAAAAGTTACTAGCAACTACCTTATTTGTTAAAAGCTTAATCTATTTGTTTTGTGAATTTTACTTAACAAGAATTTGCTTCCATTTCCTAGCAATTAACCTTAGGTTTTACTCGAACGAGGTTGAGATCGAGACATGCATGTCTATTCTGTCATTACGGCCATGTATGCGTGACTCAGCCACCTTGTTGGTTTATTACTTTTGGTGAAAGTTAGAAGACCCTACCCTATATTGTTCTTCATCCTAACCCTTGGTTAAACTCGAATAAGGATGTGATTGAACATACATGTTTATTCTATTGTTACGGCCATGTATGTTTGATTCAGCTGCCTTGTTGGTGTGGCACTATCGGTGAAAGATTGTTAGAATGATGAACCCTTAGCCTTATAATAAAAACCCAATTTACCTTTTGACGTGTTTCTCCTTAGCTCTAGTGGTGGAGATGTGTATCCTTGCCAAGCATATGATATGAAGCTAATCCCGACCGATCAAATGAGCGTACTGATTCATCCCGAAAGACTGGTCGAGTAATATAATATAGTAATCACGTCGGATATAAATTACTTTAGGAAAAGTAATTATAGATCCTCCGGATGTCGTGTCCCAACGAGAGATGAATTTGAAATCCACGAAAGTGTTCCTAATTTAATGCTTGAATATCTTTTAATTTTTGGTTTTTAATTAAAACTAGAGATAGCGATAAACTATATTACACTAATTATATAATGCCAAGCTAATAAGAAAAAATAATGCTTGTCAAGTAAAAACGAGAATAATTCTAAAGTGTGAAGTTTAGATCTTAAAGACCGAATGAAAAATCCGTCTAGATAATCATAATCCTCCTCAAAACGTTGCTTAATATTGAAAACAAATTATTTACCGCCGATCATATATTACTAGTTTAATGCTACTTAATCTTACACCGGCTGTTTGTCCCTTTCGACTAAATAAAACCACCAACACTAAATAGGCTTTTGTAAATTATTAATAATAAAACACTAAACTAAATAGCTTTTGTAAATTATTAATCACTAGTCACTTATTAAATTACACACTTAATTCACTATTCACCAACTTACTCAACAAGCATATAATAAAATCTACTCACTAAGCATTTTAATCAACAAATAAGCAAACATAATCATCATAAGCTAAATAAATCTAAACTACTTAAATTGAAAAGAGAAAGAGGATAGAACCAAATGATGAACCAAATCGAATATAAAACCACCCAATCTTACGAACTTAATAAACAAATAATCTTATCACTTTTAAGCTTCTACTTCACTAATTAGCAAGTAAAGGTGTCAACTTAATTTACTAATTACTTCCATAAAAACCAAAAAGATCAAAACTTTATCTATTTATCAGCCTTATAAGACCCTTAAGCTCTGGCTTTAGATGATGGAAGGATGAAATTAGAGATAAGACAAGAAAGCAAAAGGTTAAGACAAATAAGCTATAAGCTAAGATCTTTAATTCCAAACTATAAAGCAAAATGTTAAGACAAATAAGCTATAAGCTTTTAAAAACTAGATCTACTTTTAAAAATCAAAATCAAAATCTAATAAGCTAATAAGCTAATTGAATAAGCTCTTAATAAGCTTATCCGAAAACTATACGAAAAGTAGATCGAAAATAAGCCTAGTGCTTATTTCGAAAATATATAAGCTTAAAATCAATTCAAATAAGCTATAGAAGCTTAGTTGATTAAGAGATAATAAGCTATTAAGCAATAAGCTCAAAGCAAGCTTAAAAAGAAAAGAAAAGAAAATAGAGGATTAGAAAAAGAATAAGCCCAAGTCACTTCCAACACAAACATCTTTATTAATAAGCTAAAAAGAGTTGATTACAATAAGCTAGATAAGCTATAAAAGCTTTTACATTAATACCAAAATAAGCTACACTATTCTACTCCTACTCCTAAATCTACATAACATTATTTTTTGATCTAAAAACTAATTCTACCCCCTAATGAATTCCCACTCGCCTGTTGCCTTCATATAAATACTCAAACCTACTTGGGGGCATTTTTGTCCATTTGCTAAGCCCACCAATCATACTTCCAGATCTAGGGGTAATTTTGTCATTTCTAATTTACGCATTATTGCCAGCTGCTGTGGGAGGAAGAGAGTCAATCAGTGCCTTCCACGTGCCCTTCTAGAATACTTGGATCTCGTGTATCCGATCATTATCATCAATCATCACCTCGTTTTTACGCGTCTTATGACAGCTGCCTTTTTGTCATTTTGTCCACATGGCAGCCTGTGATTGGCTAGCCACCTTGTACACGCTGAACCTCGTACTGACCCCTCTGAATTCTAAACCTCGTACTGACCCCTCCGAATTTTGAACCTTGTACTGACCTTTAATCATTAGATTGCCACGTGTCACCACCTGAGTGGTGCCACGTGGCTTGTCACTTGTTCCATCGTCATCACCGGAGCCACCACCGGTCAACGGCAGTCAATGATGGTGGTCAACGGTGGCCAACGACGGTTAACAGTGGCAGACCACCTTGAACCATCGCCGAACCACCATGGATCCGCTGTCGGACCACCGCTAGACCATCAGTCAACCACCAATCAATGGTGGGTCTGGATCGGGTCGGATCATGGTTCGGGTCGGGTCAGGTTGGCACGTGGCACCACCTGAGTGGGCCACGTGGCAGGCGAGGATAAACCTCACCCAAGCCCAGGCATGAGTCGAACTCGTGACCTCTCGAGTAGAGTCTCAAGATAAGCTACTAGTCCAAATGCGCTAGACTTGACCATCATAATATATATGAAATAATATTCTATTTATCATTTAAAATTAGGTCTGCCAGATTTCCTATTAATAAAAGGTTCAAACAAAATGTGTCAGGGTTCAAATAAAAGAGGATCAGGGGTCAAGTAAGGTACCGTTAAACTCGTAATTTTGTGCTCTTTCCAATGGATTGATCGTGGGATTTTCACGAGTTTGTTTGAATCTCGATAAACGTAAAATCGTCGTCAAAAGTCACTCGAAAATTATCATTTTTTGCTTTGTTTTCAATCCTTTGTACCTGTAAGACATAAAAACACAATACAAACATAGTTGCAAGATAATTACTCATGTTTTAGTGTTTTAGTTCATTTTAATGTGTTTTCCGGGGTACAAATGATATGTGTTTAAGCACACATCGTGTACCAATTAAATGTTACACCTTAGATTAGTTTAGTGATCTAAGTGTTTTCATTTCCATATTTTGTGAGGTGCTTGGTCTTGTACAGGTGATTAAAATGAAAGAAGTGCTTAAACGGAAAAATCCTTAACTTTGGTTAGGATACATTTTCAATATAATCTAGAGTCTACTTGAGGACACTCTTTAGAAATCAGTACTAAGATAAAAACCAGTTTGCCCAATTCCATATTGTTCACCTTTAGTTTCATGATACTGACGAGACAAGTACATTTGAGACTTTGGAGATGACTTGAAGTATGTTTTCTTAAGAAAAAAATTATCTACAAGGATTTCTAAGGTCTGAGCGAGTAGACATAAATAGACTTGCAAGTTTGTTTAGATTGTTATCATGCCAACCATTAGTGTTTTGGTAGGTTTTATGTTTATTTGACTCGGTCATGTAGGTCCTTATATAATGTTATTTTCATGTATGACCATAACCTGATTTTAGGTATCCTTTTGGGTATGTTTGGTTGGTTGGCAGGGATGCCAGAACATACGTGTGAGCTTATAAGAAAGGAGATCATTAGGAGGCTGAAAGAAATTATAGAATGGTTAGTGGAAAACTTTGAGAAATCCAATTACCAAATTTGAATCTAGCTTTCCAAAACAAAGGCTCTATCATTTCTCTAATGGGAGGTATTACGCGTCTATGTCTCCCTCTCAATCGCATAAATGGTTCAAAGGGTGCATGTAGTTATTCATTTATGTAAGTTTAGTTTTATGTGATTTTGATGTTTTGGGCTTTGTGAAATGATTATAATAGAATGAGATCATAATACTCTATGAAGGTGAAGTGGATACGAGTACTTTCTATGAAAGTGAATTGGATCACGAACCTCAAATATCCTAGCCCTTAGTTTTGAAGGTTAGATATTATACGTACTGCATAACAGTTTTAGTAATTCAAGGGTTCATTTATATATGATTTTAGTTTAGTAATATTTTTGGATACAAAACTATGTGAAGGATAATAGATTTTCTTAACAGGTCATCAATGTGAAAGATTAGATTTCATGCATATATGTGTAAATGCTTGATGTGCAATCTGACAAGCTGGTCACTGGAACAAGCCATTGAACTAATTTGCTTACATCAGTTGTATAGCATTTACACATATCTGTTTAGCCATTACCCATTGGCATTTACACAAACACACTTTCTTGCCTTTGTTATAATAGGGAAATGGATTATACTAAAGTATTTAAGTTTTTTGGCGTTAGAATTAACAGGTTACACGGATTCTTAAGCCGCAACCGAAAGATACCAAGATGGGTTTATTATTCTCATGAGAGTGAGTTGTTGTGCTTATTGCATAATGCATGGACAACTTTCATGTCATTACTATCTTATTTCCTAATATTTTATTGTTACACATTTAGTTTACATTTCTTTTCTTCTTTTTTGATTCAATAAAAATGTTGGTGTGTTTTATTAAATGATTTTTACTTTTAATTAGTTCTTCTCATTTCGGATGATTATTCATTGTTTTCCGTTTTGTTGTTTCATTCACTAAATAGTTTTGTATCTTTATAATTCGTTAATCTTTACATAATTCTTTGTAAACGATAATCATAAGGCGAGCCCGCCCATCGGGCGGGCTTTGCAACTAGTATAGTATATATATAAAATATATAACTAAATAATAATAATTCCAAATAGTTATAATATAGAGAGTTTCCCGTTTAATATAAAATTGCTTGAGGACAAACAATACTATATTTTCCGAGTGTCGTATCCCGACAAGAAGTGAATTTGAATTTCACGAAAGTATTTTGTTTGATGCTTGAATATCAAGTATTTTGAATTTTGATTCTACTTCTAAAAATTAAACACAAAAACAATAAAGGTTGGGTGTGTGGCAAGTAAACAAATAAGGCAAATTTAAGATTTACAAGTAAAAACGTTAAACGGGAATTCTAAAACGCGGACATAATAGCAAATATACAATTTTAACCCAACAAACTCAAATTTAACTTCTAAAAATCCTAAATGACTAAAAATAATTTTTCAGAAAAAGAATTATATTTTTTTGATTTTTATTTTATTTATTATGAATTTATAAACACTTTTAGTCTTGAAGAAAATTAAATTAAAAATACTAACTAATTTATAAAAACTTTGGTAAAATTAAGAAAACGTATCTTTTATATATGTTAGGATCTAAGAAAAATAAAAACAGGAAAGATGGCTTAAAGGATAAGCAGTAAATAAGCAAATAAGATCGAATAAGCTAAACCTAAAGTTACTATAAATATTAAACTAAACAAACTCTAAATGAAAAAGTCCCAAGGGCGAGCGGTAAGTATGTGTGTGTGTGAAGGATAGGTCGCAGGTTCGAGTCCTGGACCTATCTTTTTGCTACAGTAACTTTTATATTTTTTTCTTTTTTTTTTAAACTTAGAAAGTATTAATGAAAATAAGCACATTTTGTAAAAGACATTTTTTCTAAAACCTTGAAATAAGCTAGAATAAGCTAGCTTTAAGCTGACAGATTAATTAACTAGCTATAAAACTTTAAAAGACAACTTGTGAACATTTTAAGACTCAAATAAGCAAACTAAAGCTAATAAGCTGAACACTAACAAGTACTAAGACCTAATAAGCTAATGTGAAAAGGATTTAGTGAACAAAATGAGCTTAAAAGCTCTTAAAAGCTGAAAGTAAGAACAGCCCTAAACTAGCAGTTTTACAAGAGAGAATGCCTAATTTTGAGCTTAATTTCAGACCAAATAAGCACTTTGAAAAAGGTATAAGCTAAAAACAGATTGACATTAGCATCCAAAGAACACATAAAAAGAAGATTTAAGAAAATTGGATTAAAAATAAGCTAGAAAACAGGACTTAAAAAAGTGACAGTTTTACTAAAACTATTTTTTGGATTTTTGAAGTTTTATGAAAGAAAAAAAACTTTTTCAGCCCTAAATTTAAGCAAGTAAAAGCTAATGTAAAGACTCAAAAGTTGAAAACAGATGAAGATTGATGTGCAAAGAGCTTGTATTCCCAAAATCAGACCTCAAATAAAGCTTAATCTAATCTAAATATGATTTTGAAAATTTGACTTTTCACTTTTGAGAATGGAACTTAAAAGCTATGACAGAATTATGACTCAAACCAAATGACAATTGCATACTTATATTAACTACTATCTAATGCATTTTAAGACTCAAAACAAGTATGGAATTGACATCAATAAGCAACTTCTAAAGATCTAATGATTCCAACAGTTTTATTAAGCTATGCTACCTCAGATTTAAACTATAGTCACTACAAACATAAAACTTGAATTTAGACTTAAAAAAAACTGATTTAAACTATCTTAACAACTAAATTTGAACTTGTTAAATTTGGTTTGAATGACAAAAGTGATCTAGCAGTACTAACTCAAGTTAGTACTGCTTGACCCAAACACTCTTTTAACAATTGATCTACCATTTTTAAACTGCTAAAGGTATAATTAAATGAAACTTTATGAAACCAGTTGACTAACTAAGTAAATTTAAGAACAAATACGCATAATTAACAAGAAATAAGTACTAATCTATAAGCTAGATTATATGGAGCATATTTTTGGTTTTTAAGGAAGGTTAAGCAAAAAAAATTGAACTAAGTGATCAAACTATAATCAGAAAAGTTAATGCATTTATAAGAGTAATTAAACAGTGATAAGCAATTATGAGTAATAATAAGCAACAATAAGCAGAGATTTAAGCAGGAATAAGCAAATTAGAAATAAAGCTATAAGAGATAAAAATGGTAAGTGTGCCTTGATCCTAACTAAACAGGGATCAAATAAGCTGATCTACAAGCTCCAGCTTATCATAGATAAGCTGGTGGTGTCCATAAGCCCATCCAAGTTTGGCTTATCATCCATTAACTGAGGTTATATTTAGGCGGAGTGATTTTGAATGAAAGTACTAAACCTCAGTTAAGCTTTTGAAGGCTAAACTGAGTATAAGCTAGATTAAGTAGTATTTGAGAGCTTATAGGAGCTTATTAGATTAAAACTGAGCTTAATTAAAACAATAGTGCAATAAGTAAAAACATGAATTAAACATTAACTAAATGAAAACTAAAATTTTATTGATTAATAAAAATGAGTACAAGCTTTTAAGAGTAAAGTATATTAAAATTAAGACATTAAGCTAAAATGATTACAATACGCTAAAATACTAATAAGCTAAGCTACAACTACATTAGATGATCCATTCTATGTGTGAGGCCCTCTATTTATAGGGGTGTAGCGAAGCTTCTAGCCCTCAGAACGCTCCTCAATCCTCTAATCTTGGCCCTCCATTCAAACTGCCTCATAATCATTCAATCTTTGAACCTTTGGATGGTGTACACGCCTCATTAGCCAATCAAATGATGTGGGATTGCCAACGTGGCTAATGAGGGTGTCAGTGTTGTTAGAAGAATGCTTCTAGAAGAACAGGAGTACGTGTACTTGGTGGATTTACCCAACTCTCGTTCATGGAGGTAAATGAGAGGGAAAAAGAAAGGGCTACAGTAATTTTGATTGGGTTCTTTGTTGGTTTGACTTTCAAGGGACGGGTATAAGGCTTTTGGGCCTATTCTTTATTCATCTCAATTTGGGCCGGCTTATTATTAGAAAAGGATAAATGGGCTTTGGTTTATCATTTAAGGCTAGTGGGCTGATGGTTTATATAGATTAGGATTATGTGCTTGACAGGCTATTAAATGGGCCCGGGTTGGTCCGTAGAAGACGGGTACGTTTTTGGCTTCAGTTTTTCGCGCTCATTCCATTCATGTGCTCGTATTTTGTCCTTTTTACTTGATTATTGTCCTTTTATGATTTATCCATTACATGCAAAGTAAAATAACCAAAACACACAAATACGATGCATTTTTCATGTATTTTTGTTCTTTTAAGCACATTTTAATAAGGTAAACTGATATGTGCTTAGACACATATCAAAAATCCCCCATACTAAGCTATTGCCGTGTCCTCACGCAATGTAATAAATCCAAACTTAGAAAACAAAAAATTTCAATCCCCTTAGACTAGTTACTCAGTAAAATAGCCTATGTGTTCAGCTAAGTGTTATTAAGAATCACTAATTTTGAAAAGCCCCCCGTTTTATCAATTTTTATGCATTTATTCATACATATCATAACTTTACGGAACAAGAAGCAATAAAAGAATAAATTCATCGTCCTAGATTTTTCACCTACCCCAAACCAAGCTTAAAAACGAAATTATTGTTAAATATAAGTTAAGATGCTAACACTACTCATAAATGCTAATTGTGGATGCATAGCTACTTTCTGCTCCCTTATTCCTAAGTCCTCTAAAGATTTTATTCTTATTATTTGTGACAAATAAATTAATGTCTTATTCACATAAAGTAAAACCCAGTTTAGACCACAATTAGTTTGAAATCCTTTCCTAAAGAGACGATATGGTGAGAATAAGGTCCACATTAAGGTTCTAATTTTGCATGATTTAGGGGTTATCCTTTTTAGATAACCCCGAAGTTGAAATTTGGCTTTATTATTATTATTATTATTGCAACATTATTAAACCTTGGTCCTTTAAACAACTGCCACATCGGTATGCGAGCCGACCATGGTCCAGGAGTCTTATTTTGACCTCGGTGATCCTCGACCTTTTAGAAGGCTGCAACATCGGTTGTGAGCCGGCAAGATGCAGCAAACTTTTATCAGTCTTCGAATAATATGTGCCTTAATTAGATATAAGACGTGCAACATAGTTGTGAAGCCGGCAAGATGCAGTAAAACTATTAATCAGCCCAAGTTTTTTATGATTATTCATACCTTCACCATTTAAACAACTACCACATCGGTTGTGAGCCGGCAAGAGGTAGTGGTCTTATTTCAGCTTCAGTTTATTACATAACTTATTATTATTATCCAAATTTCAAGTCATGTGGTTTTTAACTACCTAGATAATCGGTACGTCTATTACAGTCTATACCACTGACATAAACATCGATTGATACCTTTACTTTCACCGAAGGAATCTTACGTAAGTGAATTTAAACTAAGAATCGCAAAAACCTAAAGTTACACTTTATTTATTCAACAAATTATATCCGTTTTATTAATCTAATGGGAGCAATAAGCACAATTTACCTCTCTTGAGACTTATTGAGAACCATCTCTCTATGTTTAGCATCTAACTTATATAAAACTCTATCATTTTCTCGTTCTTCGCAAATTTAAAATCTTTAATAAAAAGATCCGCGAATGCTTAGTCTAATAAAATCAAGCTTTGCATATTTAAAGTCTATTATGGAAACTTGCAAACTCTTGGCTTTTTCAAGCTAGAATTCACGTTTTAAAGCTTCTTGTATAAAAGACTAGCAAAAGCTTAAAATTACATAAGTTAAGGGGCAAGCTAAAGTGCAACATGCTAGATCAAGTCAAAATTTATTCCTTAAAAAGACAAAACTACGTGTCAAAACATTTATTCTATTCTTGAAAATTTTTAATTTTGGCATATTTTTGTTGGTAAAACGGGGTTACGTGAAGACAAGGCAAATGCAAGTAAGATCGAATCGAAAGATCCCTCCCATACTAGAACTACACATTGTCCTCAATGTGAGACTGTCACCCCCATACCAAGTTCAAGGCATAATCCAAATATTAAGAGGTCTCTACGCAAATCTAAAGTCGTTTATTAATTATGCTAATAGATAAACATTAATCAATAAAATCTAGGATATCGGATTCCCATATATAAGCAAGCAAAGTATTGAAGATCGAGTGAACGATGGACAAAACCACGAGCACGAGAGTCTTCATAATCCAGGGAAATCCTGGACATAAAACACAAAACACGAGAAAGGAAGAGGCGAGCCTCCTTGTAACACCCCCAAATTAGGTCGCAGCGGAATAAGGGTCCGGGGCGTGTTACTTCTCAGATCACTAGCACAAGATATATTGAACGACAATTAAAAGTCGTTTAAAATTGATGCATTGGATTTAGCAAAATGTTTACAAAAGCTCGAAGCTTCACTTGTTTACTTATTATTACAAAGATTTCCAGCCTATAACAGATATACAAAATGTAATGCGACTAAATATTTAATACAGGACATCCAAAACATAACCACCAATGTATCCCTTTTGCACCCCGTGCCCTAATGATCTCCTGAAAAACAT
>BQNB010109506.1:4933-22738 GCA_026074375.1 Tanacetum coccineum
AAAGATCAGGGTTGATGATGATCTTCATAACCTTAGCTCTGTGGAAGCTGAATTCCCAGCTATAGTCATTAACGATGCAGTTGTACCTCAGGATGAACTTCAGTGCAAATCCTAAGTAAGTACCCCTGTTAACGACGAAATTGACTTTTGAATATCATTTGACGAATCCGATGATGAGGATTACACAATATTTTTCAACAAAAACTCGTTTTCTTATAAAATGATTTCTGTCAATGATTTGAAAACGGATTCGGAAAACGATTATGAAAAAGTCATGCCTTCAATTCCATCACCTGAGCCTGCAATAAGTTGTTTTGATGATTTAGACTTCTTTACTGATTTTAAGAACGAATTTCCAGTGATTGTTTATAATGATGCTCAAACGTCTAAATCAGATTTATTAACTGAACCAATTTTAAACCCCAACATATCGATGAATTTGATTTAAATGATAAAACATCATTGTCTGAATATGACGAGGAGGAACACAATGTTTTGTACTTTAATGATCCATTCCCCTTCAACATTATTCATCCCGATAATTTAAAATCTAAAAAAGACAATGATGACAGTAAAATCGATATAATACTGTCTTTTAAGGATAACGAATATACACATGGGTCAACTACGGTTTTTGAAACAAGTCACGATAAAAACACTAAAAAATTTCAGACCAGAAAATTTTGTCATAAACCTAAATTTAAGAATCGTGATTTGGATACATTACGCAAACGGAATGTTGTTCTTTCTCATTAAGAATTTATGTGCACCGTTTGGCGTTCCGTTCGATCCTAAATGGTATTATAAGGATGGAGTTTGTTCAAAAATGTTGCGGAGGCTAAGGTACGTTTTCTTTGCTTTACTTTAGGAAAGTTGGTGTCCAAGGTTGGATATGGCGTATTAGGATAAACCTATACGGCGTATCCACTGCTTTTTACACACGTTGACTAAAGTCAACAAAATTCGCTTATACGGCGTATTAACCATCTAAATACGGCGTATCGAGTTTGGGTATAAAAACCCACTCAATACGCCGGATATGTTTTTACCACACATTTTCACCATCTCCAACACACACAAATTTTATTTTAAAATCCTTTAAAGATCGTTTGTGATTCAATCAAGTACTCGTCTCCTCTTTCAAATTGATTTATCGGTAATGTATTTCAACATTTTATCCTTTTCAATTTGATTTGTTCGGATTTGATTAGGGTTAGGGTTTAGATTTAATAATTAACCTTAGAACCCTTTTTAGGACTCTTGTTTCCCCCCCTCTCCTTGAAATAGATGTTAAGATGTTTTGAATTGTATATGGGTTAAAATGGGCAAAACAGGGGAAACCCTGTCCGTTTTTTATAATTGTAGACCAATACGGCGTATCCACTCACATGGATACGGCGTATTGATCAGTTTTTACCCAATTTTAAAACACCAATACGGCGTATTCATTAAATTGAATACGTCGTATTAAGAAAATTAGGATCCTGAAATGACAAACCCATACACCGTATTGATAAAAACCAATACGGCGTATTGACTTAATGATCCTTATACGGCGTACTCCTTTATTTAATACGCCGTATCCACTCTCTGAAACAGAATGTTTAAATTTCTATACTCTTGTGCTTTCCTCAATTGATTTTGCAGATATGGCTCTTCTACCACGTGAGCAGAGACACAAGTTTCTTAGATATGAGGGCTTAGAGTACCCTGATACTGATATTGTCGATTTTAAGGAGAGATTAGCCAGAATTCATAAGAGAGAGGTGCACAAGGTATCGATATTTGATTTTGGGGGATTGTCGGATTTGATGGCCGAGGGACTTAGTGGTAGGATGTTGATGGAGCACCGTGATGAGGCCGGTGTTAGTGTGTTCACCAGTAGGGCTTGGAGGGGGATGTTTGACATTAGGGGACCGTTGGTTTACGAGCTTATTCTGGAGTTCTTTAGTACGTTTAGGTTTGGCCAGGCTATACTTGATTTGGATACGCCTGGGACTTTACAGTTTTAGTTAGGTGGATCTAGAAGGCGTATAAGCTGGAGGCAGTTCATCTTAGCCTTAGGATTACACACGGAGGAGGAGATACAGCCGGTTGGGTTTGGTGTTTACTGGGCCAAGAGCGCTAGACAAATCCCCGACAAGGGGATCTGAGGGATTATTGGATGGGGATCTCATCTGCTGGAGATTTCCTTGGCACAGCCCCATCATACACTTTGACCAGAGATCCGATTCTTAGGTTGTGCCATTGGTTGATAGTTTGTAGTATTGCTGGGAGGAGTCAGGCACCTGAGAAGGTGACCGTGACGGAGTTATTATATCTGAGAGGGATGGATGTTGGCTCGGTCAACGTTCCTTATTTGTTAGCTAGGTATTTGAGGTTGTTTGCTGCTGGGAGGAAGAGCGGGGCGCATATTTCTGGTGGGTAGTTTATTGCTAGATTAGCCAAGCATTTTGGGCTTCTGACTGCAGAGATACTAGGAGAGTTGACTGTTATTACCCCTGAGCTTCCGGTGATTAACATGGCAGAGTTGGTTAGGCTGCAGATTTGTGTTGAGCTTGACGATACTTGGGCCTGGGTGGCCATGGGACCAGAGAGGCAGCCCGTTGCTGTGGCTGGTGCCTCTGCAGTCGCTGAGGATGCCCCGATTATTGATGAGGGTGGCCAGGCTGATCCGGCACCCGAGCAGGCACCTCAGCAGCCACCTCCACCACCACCAGCTCACGCCAGGACCATGCCTTAGAGGATGGCCAGATTAGAGGAGGACGTGCACGAGATACGCCAGGGATTGACAGAGCAGCGAGAGGTGATTGACGCGATGGCTCGTGATTTTTCTAGGTTCAGTACATGGGTTACCACTGGCTTAGGACGGATGATGGACAGGGCAGGAGTTGCCTATACGCCATATGCTCAGACCCATGTATCATACCAGAGGCGCGTCAGACAGAGGACTGGCGAGGCCAGCACCTCCGCAGCACAGCAGGACCCGCAGCAGCCTGACCCATGATCCCTCCTATCCTTACCTTTTATCTATCTGTACATTTGTTATTATTATTCATATCTTGATGTATCTAACACTAAAACATGTTCTAACATTTTGTATATTTATGTCATGATGTGACGTTTTGATTTGTTTGTGCATGATAGAACAAAGCCTGGCAGTAAGTTCAGCAACATAGTTCATATAACGGAACCAAGCAGGATATTAACAACAAATACGTGCATGAGCTAAATAAAAAGGAAGATGAAGAAAAGTCTAACTTAAAGACTTCGTTGTAAACAAAAGTGCTTCCCGGGAGACAACCCGGAATGTTATTTAATTTTGTTATCGAGTCTGTCTTCCCAGACTTCAATACGGCGTATCCGTTCCACCCCATACGGCGTATTGATTGTCTGGACGTTATCAGTCTTTACTTTTTATGCACTTTAAAAACATTATTGTCAGTTCTGCGAATACGCCGTATTCAATTATTTGATACGCCGTATCCACAGACTGACCCGTATTTAGTTTGTTTTAGTTTAGTTTAAATTAACCGTATGTACCAAGATAGGAATGCACCTGTTTTTCCTATATTTTACACAGGACTTTGTGATGGAAATATCGACGAATATTGGTGGAGAATTTACGAATCTGTAAATCTTGAAGTCTTGGAGTCTTGAAACATGACGGCTGTTCAACACAAAATCTTGCTCATAAACGCAAATTGGAGAATCTACCGAGCAAAAATCAGGGGAGTTTCTCATTCTAATTCTTTTTAAATTCCCGTATTTAATGTTTTATATATACAACGAGGACGTTGTATAATTCAAGTGGGGGGATGGAATTAGAATGATCACTTGTCCAAATTTTCACAATAAAAAGCTTAAATTATGCTCAAATTTAAAAAAAATTCAAGCATACTTTTGTGAAATTACTTGTTACATAACCCGCACACAATAACCCTTGTTAGATATTGTGAGGATTTAACCTTTTCGTTTCCAAATGTTTACCCAAAATCCATAAAATATGAGTGTGTCGGTGATGTTGTAGACTTTAGAACTTGGCTTGGTATATCTATTCGAGACCACAATAATGAGTATTATGGATTTAATTAGAGTAACTTGTTTAAATTGGTAAATCTTAGGATTACAACCAAATCGCCTATACATGTTGTTTATTAACTAACTACACCGGTTAGTTAACCTCCCGTTAAACCCTTCCACTCTCATCTTTAGAGTGATGATCCACTAGAACAACCCGTAGAGCCAATCCTTTAGGAATTTACACCAACTATTTGTTTCGTTACACCCTTACACCTTAACCTACCCTGTTAGATTAAAGTTTAATTTACAGTTGCTAGTTGCTTAAAGTGTAAAGTTTGTATTTCCCGAGTCTTGTGTCATTTTCTATCTTTGGTGCGGTTGGAAATTTGCACATTGCAAATGGGAATGTATATTAGTAGTCAAAGCTCATGTGATTTTACTACCGTCACAATTATTGGTGAAACCGAAGAACGAAGAAATTACCGAAGGAATTATCCATAAATCTAATTTTATAACTTATTCCATGGTTTAAATTTGTACAAGTCTTTTACAATGATTTATACCATATGTCTTACATATTTTGGGTCCTCTAAATTGTCCATAATAATTGTCCAAGTATCAAGTCCTCATGCTAATTTGTACATAACTTTATAATTAAAACCTTCAACAAATTAATTTATAAACTACACTTGTAAATTATCCAACAATTATATATAGTATTTTCCTTGTGTTCTATCACATTTTTAATATAATTTCATCATGTAAATAAATAGATTCGAACCTTAAACATACCCATTTATATTTTGTAAATCCATAAAATAACACTAGGTGGTGATTAACATAATAACAAGTATGTAAAGCATGTAAATAAATAATTAAAGAGATTAGGGTTCAAGTAAACCTTAGAGAGGTGAATGAGAATGAAGAACACAAGCTTATACCTAAGCTTAAACCTAAATTATTTTCAAGAAAACCCTAAAAACCCTAGCAACTTGTATCTTAAGTCTTAATCTATTTGTTTCTTGATTTTTATTTAACAACAATTTACTTCCCTCTCACCTAATGATTAGCCGCTGGTTTTACGCGAACGGGGATTCATACGAACATGCATGTCTATTCCGTCGTTACGGCCATGTATGCATGTCTTGTACCTCGTTGGTTTATGACTTTTGGTGAAAGTTAGAAGGTTCCTACCCTATATCATTCTTCATCCTAACCATTGGTTAAATTCGAATGGGGATGTGATCGAACACGCATGTCTATCCCGGCGTTCCGGGTGTGTATGTGTGCTTCAGCTGCCTTGTTGGAGTGGTACTTCTGGTGAAAGATTGTAGAATGATCAACCGTAAGCCTTTCCATACAAAAACCCATATTTACCTTTATAAACTTGTTACTCCTTAGCTTTAGCGGTGGAGATGTGTATCCTTGCCAAGCTTATGATAGAATACTCATCACGACCGAGCAATTGAGCGAATTAGTTACATGTTACCACATAGATTAGTTGAGTGATTTGAGTGTTTTCATCTTCCTATTTCGTGAGGTGTTTGGTTGTGTACTTGTAATAGATCAAATAAGTGCTTTAACGGAAAATATCCTTAGGGATACATTTTTATAAACTTCTAAAGGCTACTTGAGGACAAGTAGGATTCAAGTGGGGGGATATTTGATGACATCAAATAACATCTATTTTATAGCATCATTTATCCCATGTTATTAACCCATTTTGTATAGTTATTGCAAAGAATTGTTACTTAATCGTTTATATTTGAGAATTGCAGTAATTATGGAGTAATTGGTGAAAGTTAGCAAAAGGCGCGCATTCTGGAGCTTAAATGAAGATATTTTGAAGATTACTATTCTGAAGACCAATACGCCGTATCCATCAAGGAAGATACGGCGTATCCGTGCCTGCACTCACCAAAGACCACAGAAGAATAAAGATCAATACGCCGTATCCAGAGGACTCAATACGCCGTATTCAAGATATGGAATCAATATAATATTCTGGAAGATATCAAACGTGGTCCCTACTCCAAGAAATCCCCAATACGCCGTATCCAACCCATTGGATACGCCGTATTGAACCGACTTCCAGACATTATAAATAGAAAACTCAAAAACGAGTTTTAAGTGTGCTAAATCATATTCTCGATACCTAAACCACAAAAGTCGATTTTCAGAGGAGAAAAAGAGCAGAAGAAGTCGAGCAACGTATTCAATTCCATAGGAGACATCGTGTAATTCCATATACTTTAGTAATCGTTCAGTTTTTGGTATCATTCGTTAACTCGGTTAGTTTACCTTGGCTAAATTATTACTCTTGTATTTATTATGACGTTTGAAGGCTAATACCTTCGGGTATTAGCCATTATTATAAAGATCTGAATGTTTGGTATTTGTTTATATTGATTTCTTGATTTATCGTTGTATGCTTGTTTATGTTTATTAATTTATACTTGTTTACGCGCTTTTGTATGCGACCTATCATTCAATTGGATCTAGCTAAGTGGACCAAGCGGATCTAGAGTCCGGGATAGCTCTCCATATAGTAATTTATACACCTAGAATAATAGTTACACAAATATTGTCCTTCTAAGTCTGTGTCTAGGATACGCTTCGGGCTTAACTAGTTAATTGGATATTGCCAATGGTTTATTGATCGTGTTGACTAGCAGGTGACCTAGATAATTCAACAAATAACGTTCTGATTCCATTGGATAGTTGGACAAGTAGACTACTAGTGTATAGATTGCCATTAAGCGGTAAGTGGGTAAAGTCTATATGAGCTAGGATTTAACAAGATCACCATTGCTTTAATCCCTAAGATAGAATATAATCATCAAATAACGATGCTTTATGCGGATGATTTAATTATGTCAGAATAAATGTGTCTAGGTCTTAGGATGATGTAACGCCTAAGTCTTAAGAATGATATGCCACATTGAGAGAAGAAATCATTACACTTAATAAATAAACCAACGTTCTAATCGGATCAATAATGGTTAATACAATTTTCTTATATAAGGTTTGACCGCTCTTTTATCTTTTGTCTATTAGCTTGCTTGGGTAACAGTGTCTTGAATTGATTGTAGTCACCCACCAAACCGTGCCAGTCTCTTAGGCTGAAAACCCCATTTTCCTGGTAGAATTATGATTTAGACTGACATAGGTTTAACATAGAATTAGAATAAAATTAACATAGATTAGATAACCAAGATATTAATTAAATTGATAGATTTAACCTCGATCTCAGTGATTGACACCCTACTTACCACGAAACAACTACCGATCGGGTACAGTGCCCGTTAAAGTGTTGTTTTTTGTTGAGTCGGAAAAATATAAATTTAAAACTTGAAACAATAAAATATACACCACACAACGACACATCAAGTTTTTGGCGCCGCTGCCAGGGAGTGAAAATTAATCTTGATTTTTATTTTGATATTTTTGTTTTTAACATTAGATTATATCTAACCATTAGGATTAGTGTAGCTTAGATTAATTTGCATATTTGCGTGCTTGTTTTGTGTGTTTAATTTTCTGCATTGTATATTTTTTGCATATTGTATGTTTGTGTGTTTTGCATTATTTAAAGTACACTGTATAATTTTTTTCAAACCAATATGGCGTATTTAATTTATTGGATACGACGTGTAATTTTTTTTCAAACCAATACAGCGTATTCGACTCTATCATCAATACGGCGTATTCAGTTCACTGAATACGACGTATTAAGCTATTTGACAGTTTTCTTTCCTAGCGAATTTATTACAGGTTAAAATGGACGGCCTTAACATTACTATGGAGGAGTATATTAGGCTTGAGGAAGAAAAAGCTCGTAGGCATAGTAAGGTGTATAACTGGGAAACTGCTACGTATGGTAAGATCTGGGATAATGAAGACGTTTACGACCTCGGATATGTTGAAACTGAATTCCTAGCTATAGTCTTTAATGACACATTAACATCTGAAGCAGCACTATCGTGTGAGCCTACGGTAAGTTCTGTTAACGATGAAATCAACTTTAGAATATCATTTGACGAATCCGATGATGAGGATTACCCAATAATCGGATTATTAACTTGAAACGATATCGAGATTGATTTTAAATGAGAAAACATCATTGTCTTAATATGACGATGATGAACAAAATGTTTTATACTTAAAGATTATTCCCCTTCAACATTATTCGTCCTGATAAAATTAAAATTTAAAAAGACAATGATGACAGGTAAAATCGATAATAATACGTATCTTTTTTGAGGATAACGAATATACACCATGTGTCAACTACGGTATTTGAAACAGTCCGATAAAACACAAAATAAGTTTCAGACTGTGAATTTTTGTCATAACCTAAATTTAAGAAATCGGATTTGATACATTACGCAAACTAAATGTTTGTTCTTTCTCATTAAGATTTTGTGTGCACCGTTTGGCGTTATTTATAAGGATGGTTTTTGTTCAAAAAATGGTTGCGAGAGGCCAAGGTACTATTTTCTTTGCTATTACTTTTAATGGAAAGTTGGTCTCTAATGATTTGGATACAGCGTAATTAGCTAAAACATATACGGCATATCCACTCCTTTTTACACGCGTTGACTAAAGTCAACAAAATTCGCCTGTACGACGTATTTAGCCATCTCAATATGACGTATCAAATTTGGGTATAAAAACCCAATCAATACGCCAGATCAGTTTTTACCACTCATTTTTACCACACACACCCACTCTTTACCGCTTTGTTCTTGGAGATAATCACTTGATATTGATTCATAATTGCATTTTCACCGCACACACCCACTCTTTACCGCTTTTCTTTTTGATTTACTATTTCAATTTCTAATAAAATTAGGATTAGGGTTATGTGGTGTTTGTGCTTTGCCGTAATGAGAACTTTTTAGGACTCCTTTACCCATCCTGAATTAGACTAGGAGTTTTGAAGGTTTTGAAATGAGATAAAATAGGTAAAAAAAAAGGGGAAACCCTGTTCGTTTTTATACTTACAGACCAATACGGCGTATCCACCAGCATGAATACGGCGTATTGATCAATTTTTACCCAATTTTTAAAACACCAATACGGCGTATTCAGTAAAATGAATACGACGTATTGATTAAAAATGGATCCTGAAATCACAAACCCATACGCCGTATTGACTAAAATCAATACGGCGTATTGACTTATTGATCCCTATATGGCGTATTCATTTACTTGATACGTCATATGCACCCTCTGAAATAGAATGTTTAAATTTCTATACTCTTGTGCTTTCCTCGATTGATTTTGCAGATATGGCTCTTCCACCATGTGAACAGAAATACAAGTTTCTTAGATATGAGGGTTTAGAGTACCCCGATACTGATATTGCCAATTTCGAGGGGAGATTAGCCAGGATTCATAAGAGAGGGGTGCACAGGGTACCGGTATTTGATTTTGGGGGATTGCCGGATTTGATGGCCGAGGGACTGAGATGGTAGGATGTTGATGGAGCACCGTGAAGAGGCCGGTGTTAGTGTGTTCACCAGTAGGGCGTGGAGGAGGATCTTGACATTAGGGGACCGTTGTTTTACGAGCTTATTTTGGAGTTCTTCAGTACATTTAGGTTTGGTCAGGTTATTCTTGATTTGGACACCCTGAGACTCTACAGTTTTAGTTGGGTGGAGCTAAGAGGCGTATGAGCTGGAGGCAGTTCATACTATCCTTGGGATTACACAAGGAGGAAGAGATGTATACGGTTTTGGGTTTGGTGTTTACCTAAGGCCGAAGAAGCGCCAACAGACCCCGATAAGTGGGATCTGATGGATTTATGAATGGAACTCATCTGCTGAGATTTCCTTGCACAACCCCACATACACTTTGATCCGAGATTTGATTCTTAGGTTTGTGCCAAGGTTTCATAGCTTGTAGTTTTGCACTGTTAGGAGGCACGACCTGAGAAGGTGACCGTGACGGATTTATTTTATCTGAGAGGGATGGACGTTGGCTCGGTGAACGTTCCTTATTTATTGGCTAGGTATTTGAGGTTGTTTTCTGCTGGGAGGAAGAGTGGGGCACATATTTCTGGTGGGCAGTTTGTTGCTAGATTAGCCGAGCATTTTGGACTTTTGACTGCTGAGATACTGGGAGGATTGACGGTTATTGCCCCCGAGCTTCCTATTATTGATATGACAGAGCTGGTGAGACTACATATTTGTGTGCAGTTTGATGATACTTGGGCCTTGGTGGCCATGGGACCAGAGAGGCAGCTCGTGCTTGCGGCATGGTGCCGCCTGCAGTCGCTGAGGATGCCCTGATTATGATGAGGGTGGCAAGCTGAACGCGGCACCCCGAGCAGCGCACCATCAGCAGCCACCACCCAACCATCTTCAGCTGCTGGCCAGGACTATACCTCAGAGGTTAGGAGATTAGAGAGGATGTACAGGAACTGCGAAAAGCAATGTAGGGAGTCTGCGTGAGACTTTAGAGATATCCAATGACCGATCACGGGAATTCTCCACATGGATGATTACATGTTAGTGACATAGTTGATGGATGCTATTGGCCGACATATCAGGCATTCGACGGGAACTTTCTGAGGGAGCTCAACTACCTCAACATTCTAGAGAACGGACCAGAATAGAGGACTGAGGCGAGCCAACACCTCGCAGCACAGCAGACCCGCCCATCACACAACAGCCAAACCCAGATCCCACCTATCTTTATCTTTTGTTTATTATCTAGTTACATTTGTTTACTATCATATCTTGATGTACTAACACTACAAACATGTTTCTAGAATTTTTGTAGCATATATGTCATGATATGACTTTTTGGTTTGTTTGTGCATGATAGAACAAAGCATGGCAGTAAGTTCAGCAACGTAGTTCATATAACGGAACCAAGCAGGATATTAACAACAAATGCGAGAATGGAGATGATTTCAAACATGTGGAAGCTGAAGAAAAGTCTAACTTAAAGACTTCGCTGTAAACAAAAGTGCTTCCCAGGAGACAACCCGGAATGTTATTTAATTTTGTTATCGAGTCTGTCTTCCCAGACTTCAATACGGCGTATCCGTTCCACCCCATACGGCGTATTGAATTTCTGGACGTTATTGGTCTTTACTTTTTATGCACTTTAAAAACATTATTGTCAGTTCTGCGAATACGCCGTATTCACTAAGTTGATACGCCGTATCCACAGACTGACCCGTATTTAGTTTGTTTTAGTTTATTTTAAATTAACCGTAGGTACCAAGATAGGAATGCACCTGTTTTTACTATATTTTACACAGGACCTCGTGAAGGAAATATCGACGAATATTAGTGGAGAATTTACGAATTTGGAAATCTTGAAGTGTTAGAGTCTTGAAACCTCAAGACGGCTGTTCAACACAAAATCTTGCTCATAAACGCAAATTGGAGAATCTACCGAGCAAAAATCAGGGGAGTTTCTCATTCTAATTCTTTTTAAATTCCCGTATTTAATGTTTTTATATACAACAAGTACGGTGTTTATTCAAGAGGGTGATGAAATTCGAATGTATCACTTGTCTTATTTTTCATAATAAAAAGCTTAAAGTATCTCAATTAAAAAAAATTCAAGCATACTTTGTAAATTACATATGTTACATAACCCGCACACAATAACTCTTGTTAGATATTGTGAAGATTTAACCTTTCCGTTTCTAAATGTTTACCCAAAATCCAAAAAATATGAGTGTGTCAGTGATGTTGTAGACTTTAGAACTTGGCTTGGTATATCTATTCGAGACCACAGATAATGAATTATTATGGGATTGTAATTGAGTAACTGTTTAAATTGGTAAATCTTAGGATTACCAAAACCAAATCGCCTTTACATGTTGCTTATTAACTAACTACACTGGTTAGTTAACCTCCCGTTAAACCCTTCCACTCTTATCTTTAGAATGATGATCCACTAGAATAATCTGTAAAGCCAATCCTTTAGGAATTTACACCAACTATTTGTTTCGTTACACACACTTACACCTTAACCTACCTTGTTAGATTAAAGTTTAATTTACAGTTGCTAGTTGCTTAAAGTGTAAAGTTTGTATTTCCCGAGTCTTGTGTTCCCATTTTCTATCTTTGGTGCGCGTTGGAAATTTACACAATTGCAATGGAAAAATGAAAATTAGCTATCAAAACTCATGTGATTTTACTACCGTTACAAAAATTGGTGAAACCGAAGAACGAAGAAATTACCAAAGAAATTATCCAAAATTATTTTGATGGTGAAGATGGTGAAACTACACCAAGATTTGAAGAATAGTTAGCAAAAAAAATCAAAAAAAATTGAAAAAAAAGTACAAAAAAAGAGAGAAGGAAAGTTTGAAGATAATCGTTTCGCAAAAAGCATTACCAAAGGAATTATACGAAGGATCGATTATTAGTTGATACGTCTAAAAATCAACGATGTAGAGTATTGTATAAGTTGGAAGATATCGCCACTTGCCTTGTAAAGTATGTAAAGTTTTGGGAAGATTGGGAAGTTAACCATTACGAGAACGACAACTTAGGTTGTTGTTTTTTATCAATGATCAAACATTGTGTAAATGATTTTGAGGAGGGTTCCCCCCCCCCTGTTTTTATCAAGGTACATCTGGAAATAAGTGTCTAGCAACTTGGATCTTAAGTCGTAATCTATTTGTTTCTGGATTTTATTTAACAACAATTTACTTCCCTCTCACCTGATGATTAGACCTCTGGTTATATACGGCGAATGAGGACTTGTTGATCGTTGCAATGTCTATTCCTTTGGTACGGCCTTTTGCATATCTTAGCTGCCTCATTGGTTTACGACTTTTGGTGAAAGTTAGAAGGTTCCTACCCTATATCATTCTCCATCCTAACCGTTGGTTAAATTCAAATAGGGATGTGATCGAACACACATGTCTATCCCGGTGTTTCGGGTGTGTATGTGAGCATTATACTGCCTTGATCGAATGTTACTTCTGGTGAAAGATTGTAGAATAATCAACGTTACGGCCTTTCCATACAAATAACCCATATTTATACCTTTATAAACTTTTACTCCTTGGCTTTAGTGTGGAGATGTTATCCTTGCCAAGCTTATTATAGAAATATTTTCGTCACGACCGAGCAATTGAGCGAAATTAGTTACATGTTTACCTACATAGATTAGTTGAGTGATTTGAGTGTTTTCATCTTCTTATTTCGCGAGGTGTTTGGTTGTGTACTTGTAAATAGATCAAATAAGTGCTTTAACGGAAAATATCCTTAAGGGATACATTTTTATAAACTTCTAAAGGCTACTTGAGGACAAGTAGGATTCAAGTGGGGGAATATTTGATGACATCAAATAAGTCATTTTATAGCATCAATTATCCCATGTTATTAACACCGATTTTGTATAGTTATTGAAAGAATTGTTTACTTAAGATCGTTTATATTTGAGAATTACAGTAATTATATAATTGTAAAACTTAGCAAAAGGCGCGCATTCTAGAAGCTTAAATGAAGATATTTTGAAGATTACTGTTCTGAAATCAGATACGCCTATCCATCAAAGGAAGATACGATGGTATCCGTGCCTGCACTCACCAAAGACCACAAAAGGAATAGAAGATCAAAACGCCATAATCCATTAGACTCAATACATTCGTATTAAATAATGGAATCCAATTAATATTCGAGGAAGATATCAAACGGTCCTAACCTTTAAGAAATCCCTAATACGCCGTATCAATACTGGATAACGCCGAAATCCAACCGACTTCCAGACCTTGATAAATAGAATTCAAAACGAGTTTTAGTGTGCTAAATTATTTTCCTCGATACACAAACCACAAAGAGTTCGATTCAGAAGATAAAAAGAGCAGAAGAGGTCCGAGCAACGTAATTCAATTCCATAGGAGACATCAGTGTAATTCCATATACTTTAGTAATCGTTCAGTTTTTGGTATCATTCGTTTAACTTCGTTAGTTTCTAAATTAATACTCCCTTGTATTTTATTTATGATGTTTGAAAAGGCCTAATACCTCGGGTATTAGACATATTATGAAGACTGAATTTTTGTATTTGTTTTATAACGATTTCTTGATTAATCGATGAGTACTTGTTTATGTTTTAATCAATTTATAAATTTGTTTACGCGCTTTTGTATGCGACCTATCATCAAACCGGATCTAGCAAAGTGGACCCAAGCGGATCTAGAGTCTGGATAAGCTCTCTATAAGTAATTTTATTACATGTCTCTATAGAATAATATTACACAAAGTATTGTCCATCTAAGTCCTGTGTCTAATGAAGCGCTTCGGGGCTTAACTAGTTAATTGGATATTGCGGATGGTTTATTGATCGTGTTGACTAGCAGGTGACCTAGATAATTCAACAAATAATGTTCTGATTCCATTGGATAGTTGGACAAGTGGACTACTAGTGTATAGATTGCCATTAAGCGGTAAGTGGGTAAAGTCTCTATGAGCTATGGTTTAACAAGATCACCATTGCTTTAATCCCTAAGATAGATTATAATCAGCAAATAAGGATGCTTTATGCGGATGCTTTAATTGTGACAGAATTAATGTGTCTAGGTCTTAGGATGATGTAACGCCCAAGTCTTAAGAATGATATGCCACCTCGAGAGAAGAAATCATTGCACTTAATAAACAAACCAACGTTCTAATCGGATTAATAATGGTTAATACAGTTTTCTTATATAAGGTTCGACCGCTCTTTTATCTTTTATCTATTAGCTTGCGTGGGTAACAGTGTCATGAATTGATTGTAGTCACCAACCAAACCGTGCTAGTCTCTCAGGCTGAAAACCCTATTTTTTCTATTAGAACTAGGATTTAGACTGACATAGGTTTAACATAGGATTAGAATAGAATTAACATAGATTAGATAACTAAGATATTAATTAAATTGATAGATTTAACCTCGCTCTCAGTGATCGACACCCTACTTACCACGAAACTACTACCGATCGGGTACACTGCCCGTTAAAGTGTTATTTTTGGTTGAGTCGGCAAAATATAAATTTAAAACTTGAAACAATAAAATATACACCACACAACGACACATCAATACTATGAAAATTCTTTTGTTCAATAGTTATCTTGATTAAAAAAAGAGTTCCTTAAACATTTTAATCTTCCACGAGTATTCAGTTTTTCACTTGTAAGAGGAGTCTTGGAGATGGCTCTGACATTTCCACGATTACCATTTATTTCTTTTATTCTTTATTCATCGTATAAATATTTTTACGATGTTCGTAATTCATTAGCCGTTACTTAATCAACTATTTGGATACTCACAAGGCTCACTCGCCCATCGAGCACTAACAAGCAAAAGAACCACCTCCATCGTTGAAAACCTTATTACCAAAATTCTTTATAATAATGAAAAACAATCTTTGGATAATTAATCAACTTTTATTTTCTCTTATCAGATGAAAATTCATTTTTCCCGCTTTTAATGCACCCAATTAATATGTCACGATGTTTATTATTGATTAACCGTTAATTAATTTTTCACTTGGATACTAACAACCTTTTATAACGTAGACGACATTTAAAACACCCCAATTTTGACAAATATGTCACACCCGGCAATTTTCAGAACTATAAATTACTATTTTACCCTTTGACTTTTGGTTTCGACTTGACTTTTTGACTTTTGACCTTTTACGGTCACATAAAAACGATTACCGCGTAGCCGGTAAAAATTTTGAAACGTTTTTAAATAATAAATCATAATTTCGATTATTATCGCTCATTTGCAAATTTATTTTTCTAACTTATTTGACTTGAAAACGAGAAGATATATGTTATTCCTAAATTGATTTATCAAAAGCGACCCGCTAAATCACGTTTTCACGACTCGGACTCTAAAGCAATTTGATGTAAAACGACATTCCGGACAACTTTTCAGTTTTACCCGAGATGCGAAACCAAGCAGAAAATGACTTAAATAGCCTCGAAAAATTTTGAACACCGCACGTAACGCGTACCGACACAAGAATAATTAAATTTATATTGATTATCACTTTTTATTAAATAAAAATATTTTATAAATTATTTTACATCTTAATTAAAACGTTTGTTTAAAAACACGATGTTAGAGTTTTAAATTTTACGGACAAAGCTTGCCCGTGACACTCAATGGTACCAAATAAATAAAAATGATTTTAAATAAATTTTATAAAAACATTTATAAAATATAATCAAGTAAATACTCGTTTTTATCAGAAAAATAATTTGGAAAACAATGGCGCAAGTTTCGTATTTTGAATCATTAGTTAAGTCGCCCAAACGAGTCCCGAACCACTATTTTATAAAAGATTACTTAAAAGTTACACTTTAGGTCCCTGAGGAATATTTATAAAATCTACCCTCAATTATCTTTAACTTGTCTTTTACTTTTAAAGTTTTAGTATAAATAAAAATTTTATAAAATTTTCATTTCATTTCTCTTATAAATAAACACACACACACAAATACACTCTCTCTCCCTCCTCCATCTTCCCCAAAAATCCGGCCACCCTCCCCGCCGGCCGCCGCCGCCGGCCACCATACCGCCGCCGCCGGAAAAGTTTTCCGGCGGGTTTTCCGACCGAAACAAAAAAGGTTTCTCACCTCCGGATCTACCCGATCCTCACCACCACGCGCCACCACTCGCCATCGTCACCATCTCACCACCGCCGCCCTCTCCACAACAACCATCATAACCACCGCCGCACCCCTTATACCACCACAGATCCACCACCAACCGCTGCCACACCACCACAGCGCCTCCACACCTCCCCATCTCCGAACCACCACAACCATCACAGCCTCGCCATACATCATCACCCCACCACTATTGCGGCTCAGCCGCATCGTCGCCGCATCCCCATGCCATACCATCACCCCCACGCCACCATTAACATCACCATCTCCCTCCACCGCCACTCCTGCTGCAGCCAACACCACCGCCACCACCTTCAAACTCCACCAGCCACCACTACCCTCACCATCTTCACCACCTCGCCGCCCTCCCCCACAGCCGCCGCACCATAGGGTGCGTGTGGTTTTTAATAACACCCAAAGGGTGCGTTTGGGGTTTAGCAGCAGCCGCGTACCACTGCCACCCGCACCTCTTTTTTATACATTTCTTTTTATTATTTATTCGAGTTGGTTGGTTATGATTTTGTAAAAACTAGTAAAATTTTAAAGGGGTGTTTGCTTATGTTGTTTTACACCGTAGGGTGCGTTTGGTTGGTCGGGACAGCCCCTAAGGGGTGTTTGTTTCCGCATTTTAACAGCCCACTTAGGGCGTTTGGCTGTATAAAACAGCCAAGAGGCTGCGTTTGGCTGTAGTAACAGCCTAAGGGGTGTGTTTGTGTCATGGTTTAAACAACATTAGGGTGCGTTTGGTTGTTAAGCGACGCACCATAAGGTGCGTTTGGTATATTAGAAGTATATAGGGGTCTTTGGATCTGCGTTTAGCAACCACTAGGGGTGTTTGGGTCTGTGGTTAACAAACCAAAAGGGTGCGTTTGGTTGGTTGTAAAACAGCCAAGTAGGGTGTGTTTGGTCTTACTAAAAAGGGTGCGTTTGGTTCAGATAGAAAAGTCACTAGAGGGTGCGTTTGTTTTATTAAACCATAAGGGTGCGTTTGGGACAACAGCCTTCGGGTGTGTTTGGTTAAGTGGTTAACAGCTTTCGGGTGTGTTTGGTTTTACTTATAATATCTATTATCTAGTCTCGTTTAAAAATAAATTGAAACATGCGGATATTGGGTTGATTTAAGTGGTAAAACATTGAGTTT
>BQNB010109507.1:0-22738 GCA_026074375.1 Tanacetum coccineum
CGAAATAATGAAACAATAGGATATGTTTATGACTAAGTGAAATGGATAGTGTTAAGTGTGAAACTCGTTATTGCACAAACTTGTATAAATCGAACGAATATAACCTGTGTAGATCGAATAATAAGCTGTGAATCGAACGAGTGTTGTGTTGAAAGGATCGAACGAGTGTCTTAATGCGTTGATCGAACGAGTGTTGTGATGAAAGGATCGAACGAGAGACTTTTAAAAAGGGGATCGAACGAGTGTTGTTTTGAAAGGATCGAACGAGAGACTTTTAAAAAGGATCGAACGAGTGTTACTTAGAAAGGACCGAACGAGAGACCATTCGACTAGATCGAACGAGTGACTTATTAATAAGGATCGAACGTGTGTATGTTTGTATGAATCGAACGAGTGACTTTCAATGTCGTTCGAACGAGTGACTGTAAACAAGGACCGAACGAGTATTATTAATATGGATCGAACGAGTGTCTAAAGTAAGGATCGAACGAGCGCATGATTGTGAGGATCGAACGAACACATGTTCTAAGGACCGAACGAATGCCATCCTTTTGAGGACCGAACGAGTATAGTTGTCAACACTTGACCAATTTTTTGACATAACACACTTAAGATCAAATTTTTTTCTAACTAAGATTAAAATTCAACAAATCTCTTAGGTTAAAATAGACAGTAAAAGCTTGACAAAACCAAGGTTAACTATATTCGACTTAATTGTTAGGATAGGTGCCTTTGTCTTACACGCTATGTGTCTATCTAAGTAGATTGATCTTCAAAAGTGCTAAAAGTCATAAAGGTTCTCATGAATGAATGATTGTGTTTTCTTATAAACTGCACTCACTCTTTCTTAAACAGACTCATGGCACTCTCAATAGCGGATCAGATTGCTTTGGACGATGCATTGGTGGCTCCTGCTGACCGACTTAGGATTGGAAAATGCAATCTTCGCTTAAGTTCGGATGTCACATCAAAGGAAGCAACCCTTCAAGTGGTCTACGATGTGCTAAAGCTCACTCCTTTCTACAAGGCTTTCCAAGTCACTGCAGATGCTCCAGAGATCTACATGCAGGAATTCTGGGCTTCTGCTTATGTTCATAATCGATCTGTTCGACTAGATCGAACGAGTGACTTATTAATAAGGATCGAACGTGTGTATGTTTGTATGAATCGAACGAGTGACTTTCAATGTCGTTCGAACGAGTGACTGTAAACAAGGACCGAACGAGTATTATTAATATGGATCGAACGAGTGTCAAAAGTAAGGATCGAACGAGCGCATGATTGTGAGGATCGAACGAACACATGTTCTAAGGACCGAACGAATGCCATCCTTTTGAGGACCGAACGAGTATAGTTGTCAACACTTGACCAATTTTTTGACATAACACACTTAAGATCAAATTTTTTTCTAACTAAGATTAAAATTCAACAAATCTCTTAGGTTAAAATAGACAGTAAAAGCTTGACAAAACCAAGGTTAACTATATTCGACTTAATTGTTAGGATAGGTGCCTTTGTCTTACACGCTATGTGTCTATCTAAGTAGATTGATCTTCAAAAGTGCTAAAAGTCATAAAGGTTCTCATGAATGAATGATTGTGTTTTTCTTATAAACTGCACTCACTCTTTCTTAAACAGACTCATGGCACTCTCAATAGCGGATCAGATTGCTTTGGATGATGCATTGGTGGCTCCTGCTGACCGACTTAAGATTGGAAAGTGTAATCTTCGCTTAAGTTCGGATGTCACATCAAAGGAAGCAACCCTTCAAGTGGTCTACGATGTGCTAAAGATCACTCCTTTCTACAAGGCTTTCCAAGTCACTGCAGATGCTCCAGAGATCTACATGCAGGAATTCTGGGCTTCTGCTTATGTTCACAATCGATCTGTCCGATTCAAGATGAATAACAAGAAGCACATCATCGGTCTTGAGCAATTCAGGGACATTCTTCAAATTTGCCCTAGAGTCGGTAATAAGAAGTTTGTAGAACCACCTCTTGAGAAGGAGATCCTCATCTTTCTAGCTAGTCTTGGTCATTCTGGAGATATAAGGAAGATCACTGACGTTAATGTCAATAAACTGCATCAACCCTGGAGATCATTTGCTGCTGTAATCAACAAATGTCTCAGCGGTACACCATCATATGACAGTCTCCGTCTTTCTCAAGCTCAAATCTTGTGGGGTATGTACAATAAGAAGAACGTTGATTATGCATATCTTCTGTGGGAGGACTTCATTTTCAAGATTGAGAACAAAAATACGAAGAAGGGCAGTGCGATGTACTATCCTCGGTTCACCAAGTTAGTCGTCAACTATGTCATGGAAAAAGATCCTTCAATTCCTAGAAGAAACAAGGTCAATTGGCACTATGCCAGAGATGACCCAATGTTCACTACAATCAATGTCATCTCAAGGAATGAAGCCACTCAGTTGTACGGGGCTATCTTGCCAGTGGCATTAACCAACGAGGACATCCGCAACTCTGAATCATACAAAGAGTATTATGCTAGGGCTTCAGGAACAATTCCTCCTAAGACAAAAGGAAGCAAGAAGAAAGCTAATACAGACATAATCACTCAACAGAAGCCTCCCACTGCCCCCAAGGAAAAGAAGTCTGGAAAAGGAAAACTGAAGACTACAGAATTGGAGACCATCTCTGAGGCTGATTTGACAGAGGCTGAGCAACTCAAAATAATCACAAAAAGAAGCCGTCAAGAAACTCACAGCTCTCATGCCAGTGGTTCTGGTGCAGATGAAGGAACTGGTGTTACACCAGGGGTTCCCGATGCACCTGATTATGACTCAGAGGATGATATCTCTTGGAAATCAAGTGACGATGATCAAGATGATGATGAACATGACAATGATGAGAAAGTTCAAGATGATGATGATGAAGAACAGACTGAATCAGATGATGATGGTGATGATTTTGTCCATCCAAAGCTCACAACTCATGATGATGACATAGTACATGAAGAGGAAACTGATAGTGATACACCCTCTAGTACTTCAGCATCAGATGACGAAGATGATGACAATGAAGTTGAAGGAACGAATGTTGAAGGAGCAAAGTCGGATGAAGAGGCTACATATGAAGAGGATCAAGGATATGAGGCAGTCGAAGATACCAATACCGATCTTGATGGAAGAGATGATGTAATGACAGATGTTATATTACCCCAGGTTCAAGCAACCCAGGAAATTGAAGACACTCATGTGACCCTAACTCCGGTTAATCCTGATGGTCAACAACAGAGCTCGTCTGTATCATCTGGATTCGTCTCCAACATGCTGAATCCAAACCAAGATACTGGTGTTGATGATATTTTTGGACAACATACTGAAGCCACCTCTCTCATTGATACTCCTGTAACAGCCATCATGGAGCCATCCTTCACTGCACAAATCAATCGCCCTCCAACACCGTATCCTCTCGTCATTCAAACTCAACAACCACCAATTCTGACACCGGCTACCACTACAAGCTCCTCGCTACAAAATCTTCCTAACTTTGCTTCGTTGTTTGGCTTTGATTACAGACTGAAAGCGTTAGAAGACAACTTCTCGGAACTCAGACAAACAAATCAATATGCTGAAGCGCTCTCCTCCATTCCTGGCACTGTTGATCAATATCTAGCGAATAAAATGCAGGAAGCAGTGGACGTTGCAGTCCAATTGAAGTATGACAGAATTCGAGAAGAGTCTTCTACTGCAAATCAACAATTCCTTGATTCAATTGATGACGGAATGAAGAAAATCATCAAGGAACAAGTCAAAAAGGAAGTCTCCAAAATTATTCCAAAAATCGAGAAGTTAGTAACCGATCAACTCGAGTCTGAGGTTCTGGTGCGATCATCAAAGGAAGCCAACACATCTCATGCTGTAGCTGCAAATCTTTCAGAACTAGAGCTGAAAAAGATCTTAATTGACAAGATGGAAGCTAACAACTCTATCAACAGGTCAGACATTCATGGGTTAACTAGATATTTATACTATAAATAGCCATGCATGCATGCACTCTTACTTCTTATATACTTAACCAAAAATCACAAAAATATTTCCTTGTTCTCTCTTTAAAACTCACGGCACAAAAACCCCATAAAACAAAATTCATACTTTGATTTTCTAAGTATATACAACCCTATACACAACATACTTAAGGTATTCTAGCAGTTTGGGAAGAATA
The DNA here is from genome assembly GCA_026074375.1 of Tanacetum coccineum. Lineage (NCBI taxonomy): Eukaryota > Viridiplantae > Streptophyta > Magnoliopsida > Asterales > Asteraceae > Tanacetum > Tanacetum coccineum. Next base: position 4,188 of record BQNB010109507.1, read on the forward strand.
GGTTCATCATTTTCAATAATAAGAAGAAAAAGGAAAATTAGGGTTTTGAAAACCTAATCAAGGGTTTAACTTGAAAGCTTTGGATCTTGAATCTAAACACGGGTTTAGAAACTTTATTTCACATCTCTTACATCATTACAAAAGGTTTTTCTTAAATCTTTATACTTTTCTTTCATATGATTTATTATTACATGTTAAATAAAGCCATAATCACCACTAATGACTTTTAAATGACGAAAATGGATTTTTATATTGATTTTTCAATTTATACACTTATTCTCATGTCCTAATTGTTATAAATATCAAGGAAAAGTAAATATAAAAGTATGTTAACTTATAGTTTAAGTATAAACATGTTTAAAGGCTAATTAGGGTTTAATAATGTTTCTTAAACTTCACATGTGAAAAATATTGAAAGTAAAAGGGTGGAACTTGTTACAATGAAATTATAAGGACTAGGGATGATATTAGATATTATTATAAGTACCACATATGAAAATCAATGTTTTTAATAGATTTTATAGTAAACTACTAATTAAAATACATAAAAACAAGGTTTTTATAAAGAAACAACATGAAAACTTAGGGCTGGTCCAAATACGAATTTTGGACATAGTTATGATATTTATAAATAATACGCCTCAAGACGATACCATATGATAAGAACTTGAAAAAAACAACTGGCGATCTAAAAAACGAAAAAGATACGTTAAAAACGAGTTTACGACTATAAAATACTTATAAAACTATTTTTATAGAAAGTTACTATTCATGGCAGTAGGTTGAGAGATTAGAACACCTAAATATGATATAACTTTGATTACGAAGATCGTACACGCAAAATCGATCAAAGACGGAACTATAACGATTAAATTACGCATTTTGGTCGAGATAATTAAAGTATATAAAAGGTTAATTTAATAAACAAAGAACAGTAAAAAAGCACTAATCATCAGTGATTTAATTATTATAAAATACATAATAAATCTTTTAATAACGAAACAGTAACTCGAAGGAATCACTAAAACGGAGTTAAAACGAAATAAGTTATCGCGATTACGTGTTAACGCTAATTAAAGCCTAAAACGACAAATTGAGCAGTGTGAACAGTAATTTTACTATTCATCATAGAATTTTAAAAACATTAAAATGTAATATTTTGATTATCATAACTCGTCTACTACGAAGACGAGGACCGTAAGAAACAGCGAGCAACGTGCTTAAAACGACCAAACTATTGTCTTTTTTAACGAAAAGTATATTTATAAACGTATTCACTGTATAAATATTATTTTACCTAAATGATTAGTCCGGTGAATTATCATATATAGAATATTGAGTGGTTATCAAAGTGCTATCTAACTAGGAGTTTCATAATGATGCCTCATTCGGATGGCGTATTCGGTGAGTGCTGTATTACGATTTAAAGGACCTAAAACTCCTCGTACGGTCAATTGTCATTGACCTCTTTATTATGATAGCCCGAAACGATAGTAAGATGTAACACCTATAAGATTATATTCGTATGTTAATAAAAGTACTCAGTACATTATACAGCCTTTAATTTAAATAGGTGCATTTTCGTCTTGTGTGACTTTTAATCGAGATTAATTGAGCTATCTGTAATCAGGTGAGTTCATTAGCCCCACGTTTTTACTTTAATCATACTTTATAAGTTTTGAGGGTGAGAAAAACATATGCACGTTTTACAAATTGGACGCAAGTGTACATTTTATCATGATTACGTTTTGCCTAAGTAGCGATAACCCACTGTGCCCATGAATCATGAACTGTTAAATTACATATATGTAGTCGTGGATTACATTATGTGAGCGCGAATGATTATAAATAGATCTATTTGGGATGACTTCCCCGTTCGGGTGACTAGCTATCATTAGAAACGAACGTATTTCATGTCGGATACTGGATGTTAAGGGTTGAACATCATCACGGGCAATGTAGGCAATATATATCTATATATTGTATTCAATTATGTCGAGTTTCGGTGTCATGAGCTTAGGAAAACGTAAATACATTTGTGATGTCTGCATCTGTTGCATTATCACATGGAAAGTCTTGCGGTCCTGCATGATCATTTATTAAACCTATGAAATTCACCAACTTTATGTTGACGTTTTAAATGCAATGTTTTTCAGGAGGTCATTAAGCACGAGGTGCGAAGGATACATTGGGGGTTATATTTTGAAGTCATGCATTAAAGATTTAGTCGCATTACATTTTGTTTATCTGTTATGGGCTGTAAATCTTTGTAACAATATCAAGTAAAGCTTCGGGCTTTTGTAACAAATACTTAAATAAATCCAATGTATCAGTTTAAACGACTTTTTGTGTCGTTCTTATATTATCTTGTGTTATTGATCTGATAAGTAACACGCCCCGGATCCTTATTCCGCTGCGACCCATTTTGGGGGTGTTACAGATTGGTATCAAGAGCCAAGGTTATAGAGAACCAGGTCAAATGTTTTGCTGGACTATAACCGTTTTCAAACATTGCATTCATAAAAAAGGGGTTTTCTCGGGACATACATAAATTATTTGTTTGCATTAGTTAGAAATACTAAGTGCTTACATGATTAATATACGTGTTTACATTATAGTATGTAAATTACTACTAAGTCTTATATTAGCATACTTATATAAGTTACTTATGATTTCAGATATTATCATGTCCGATTCCGAACATTCTACTATTACATACTTAACGGAGCTGGAATATTCAGACATGGGGTCACCAGGAGTTGACGGACCACCATCGCCGGATTACATACCTGGCCCAGAGGCACCACCATCACCGGATTACGTGCCTGGCCCGGAGGCACCACCTTCACCTATTTACATACCATATGTACCGGAGCCAGAGTACCCGGAGTTTATGCCACCTGAGGATCATGTCTTTCCAGCTGAGGAGCAGCCGTTACCTGCTGTTGTTTCACCTACTGCGGACTCACCGGGATATATTCCCGAGTCTGATCCAGAGGAGGAGGATGAGGAGGATCCTGAGGAGGACCCTGCCTACTATCCTGCTGACATAGGAGATGATGATGAGGAGGATGAGGAGGAGGAGCACCTAGCTTCTGCCGACTCTACAGTTGTCGCTTTACCAGCTGTTGATCGTACCGACTCTATATTCTTTATCTCATACTCACCATTTCCCCAAACACCATCTCCACCACCTCCCCAAATACTATCTCCACCTATTAGCCCTACTCGTATTGAGATTCCCGAGAGTTGTTTACCTCCTCGGAAGAGGCCTCGTCTTGCTTCTCCTACCCCTATTTACGAGGTCGGGGAGACTTCAGCGGCCGGTGCTGCTAGGCATGATGTACCTGCCATACCAAGGGAAGACCCTTATGTTGTAGCAAGGGAAGACCTTTATAAATTTGTCGATATGGTAGATGACGCTCCTAGACATCCTGGATGTCCGATATCTAGGGAGTTAGACTATGGCATCACGGATGAGTGGGATGGTCTGGTGGAAGCCATCGAGGAGATCGCACCAACCACCATAGAGGGAGTCAATCGGAATATTACCGATCTCTCTACCACTTTTGATCAGGAGACTACCATCATGCATGGTTTGATGGAGGATGCTCGAGACGATCGGTCTGAGCTGAGAGGCCGAGTCAACCTATTGTATAGAGATAGGCCTATTCACCATCATCTAGCAGTTATGGTCGAGAGGGAGGCTTGGATGGCCCGTGAGGCCTGGGGATTTTCTATGGACATTAGCGACGATACATGTTCACATGTTTTGGCACTACGTACTACGGTAGTGGAACAGCGTGCATTGATTTCTGGATTACAGGCAGCAGACCACCAGAGACAAGTTCAGTTGACTATGGCACTAAAGCTGCTAAAGGGGCTACAGACACAGATGGCTGAGTTTCAGAGGCAGCAGGGACCCGCAGAAGGTCCGGCACAGCCCGATGCACCAGAGGAGGCTGGTAGTTGTTCCTAGATTTTGGTTATGTGTAGCTATGCTATGCAGCCTGTTAAGTATTATGGGTTATTCCCAGCTAGCAGGCGGTATAGATCTTTTGTGTTTTGATTAGCTATCTTGTATAGCATACTAAGTGTTACGGGTATATCTCGGCTAGTATGGCTTTAGGTTATTTTGTCTTGTAACCTAGTTGTTATGATCATTTGTATATAAACCAATCATGTATTATTTTCCAAGTTATATATGAAAAGGATGGATTATGTTTTATATGAAATCGAGTTTATGTACTCTCCGTGTGTCATGAACATCCAGCATAGTCAGCATCTGCAAAGCTTTTAGTTCAAAGCCGGAGTCCTTCGGATACCACAGACCCATGTGAATGGTTTCCACTTTTAGGACGAAAGATCCGCTTTATAGCAGTAAGGTGCATTTCAGTAGGCTTAGCCTGGTATCGTGCACACATACAAACAGCAAATACTATGTCAGGTCTAGATGCACTAAGATACATAAGGGAGCCAACCATACCACGAAATCGTGTAGGATCAATTAGCTTTCCTCCTTTATCTTCATCAAGGTTGGGACGCTCCGCCATTGGAGTGTCAATGGGTGTGCATGAGTCAAAACCAAACTTTTTCAAGATTTCCTGAGCATATTTGGATTGGTTGATAAAGATGCCTCTGGGATTTTGAGAAACTTGTAATCCTAAAAAGAATGACATTTGTCCCATCATCGACATCTTGAAAGTTGAGTTCATTTCAAATGCAAATAATTTGCAGGCTTTGGGGTTAGTAGAGGCAAAGATAATATCATCTACATATATTTGTACCAGTAGAAGATGTTTGCCTGTTTTTTCTAGAGACGAGTGTAAGATCGACCACGCCTATGTCAATCCTGACTTATTAATAAATCTGATAGCTTGACATACCATTGCACTGGAGCTTTGTTTTAGTCCAAAAAGACTTTCTTGGTACTTAACACATGCGATGGACGCTCCGGAACTACAAAACCTTCAGGTTGACTAACATATACAACCTCCATACAATTCGCCGTAGAGGAAAGCGTTTACTTCCATCTGGGAAGATAACCCAGTTTCATACTCGCTGCGTGAGCAATGAAGAGTCTGATCGCTTCTAATCTAGCAACCGGAGCAAATGATTCTTCAAAATCAATACCAGCTTCCTGACGATAACCTTTCGCCACTAACCGAGCTTTATTCTTCAACACGTCTCCATATTCATCCAACTTAATCTTGAAAATCCATTTTTTGAGTCGGATGTATAAGAATGTTAATCTGACCAGGGTACAAGTAAAACCCATACATCTAGACGTTCAAACTCATGAATTTTGGAAGTCCTGCATAGCCTCAATCCAGCACGAGTGCTCTAAGGCTTGCTTGTAAGTCTTTGGTTCAACATGAGTTAAGAATTCATTGAAGAAACACCACATCGCGTCGGTTTCTAGCTGTTTCCTGGTAGAGACAGGTCGATCTTTATCCCCAATAATGTTTTCAAGCGGATGTGCTTGAGTCCACTTTTGCACGTGAGGTAATTGGTTGTTGGGAGTAACATCGATATTGACAGAGTTGATGAGAGAATGCTTCTGAAACGGTTTTCAGGAAGCATTATAGGTGTCAAACCACATTAACTGTCACAATATGATCGAATTAGTGTTTCAACATCAAGAAATAAAAATGAATCACTATGGTCTGGTAGAGGTATTTGATGAGGCAAGAGGCTTTCAGTAACTGCAGGAGCGCCTTCTGAGATAACTGTTGTGGAAGGTGAACCATTGGCATTCTCGGGTGCCGGGGCAGCAGGAACATTAACCGGAGTTATCGGAACAACCGGAGGTATCGGAACAACCTCATCATCATCAAACCATTGAAACAAATCGTCTACCTGTTTCTTTGTAGGAGGGACACTAGGTGGTTCTGGGTCTTTTACTAGTGCAGAACGGCTGCGTCCTGACTGTAAAGCAGTAAGTCAGTTCTATACTATTTGTCACAGAAGTCATTTGTTGAGGTCAGGCTGAACTGTTGAACATAACCAACAGACGTCAATCCTTCGGTAAGTTCATCGAAGGCAACATGAACGGTTTCCTGAATCTTGCGCGTTCTTTTGTTGTAGATTCGGTACGCCTTCTTGGTGGGTGCATAGCCAACAAATATACCTATATCTGCTTTCGCCTTGAGTTTACCAACGTCATCGTAGTCATTGGTAGGATAGCACAGAGATCCAAACACTCGGAAGTATTGTAGATTAGGTTTCTTTCCCTTCAGCAGTTCATAATAGGTTTTTCCGTGAAGCGTGTGTACAAGAGATCGATTAAGAGTATAACACGCAGTGGCTACAGCTTCAGCCCATAGGAACAGTGGAGCTTTCGCAAAGATGAGCATAGTACGAGCAGCTTCCATAAGAGTTCGGTTCCGTCTTTCGACAACGCCGTTCTGTTGTGGAGACCGAGGTACGCTCGTTTCATGAGAAATACCAACACTCTCAAACCATCCGTCGAGTGTCTTATTCACAAACTCCGTTCCATTATCTGTTCTGACGAAGCGAACAGTTGCATTAAGGGCTCGTTGAGTCTTCACAATAAACTTCTCAATCACTTGAGGAGTTTCATCCTTTGTTCGAAGAAATCTTACCCATCCAAATCTGGTGTAATCATCCACTATCACCAAAACATACTTCTTTCCGTTGATACTTTCCGTTCTCATTGGTCCGCAGAGGTCCATATGTAGAGTATGGAGAACTTCAGTATTGGTGTTTTCCGCCTTTAGTGGATGTGATGCTTTCTTGCTTTTACCTAGCTGACACGATGGACACAAATGATCTTTGTCATATTTCAGCATGGGTAATCCTCTGACTAGATTTTTCCGAGCCAATTCGTTCAATGTCCCGAAATTCAGATGATTCAACCGACGATGCCATAACCATGACTTCGTTGAAGAGGCTTTTGTAAGCAAGCAAACTGGTGAAGCTGACATCATATCATTCAGTGAGATGGAGTACAGGTTGGTTGTCCGTGAACCTTTGAGTAGATCCACCATATCGTAGTTGCGGATGTGACACGAATGCTGTCGGAAAGCAACTTCTAAACCTCCATCACAAAACTGTCCTACTGAGAATAGGTTGTGCTTGAGTCCTTCAACATAATAGACTCGAGAGATGATAGTGTCACCCAGTTTATAATCACCATAGCCAATAAAAAAATGATGAAGCGCATATTCATCGTTGCCAAATCTCACTGTACCAATGAACTTTTCTACAAAGTTTATAAGACGCGCACGATCACCGGTCATATTGTCTTGAGCATCCAAATCCAGATACCAATAGAACAATATATCTACCTGCGGGTAAACACAAACATTTACGGTGATAGGATGCCCTGAAGGGTTCCGGTTAGTTAACAATCAAAAATACCAGAGATCCCTTTGGAACCTGCCTGTCGATTACTAAGTTTATGATCAGTAAACCTAGAGACCATAGTTATTTTGGGGCTAGAACTAGCACTCGGGGGTAGTTCTATTGGCATATCAGTAGATTCCATGATCCTTGTTAAAGGATGCTTCTCAAATAATGAGAAATGCCTTCCAGTGGGCTTCCACTGAGGCTTGCTATTAGCAACAGGTTTGCTAATGGGTTTCCAGATTCTCTTAACTGGTTTCCATTCTTTCCTGGGTTGGCGTTTAAAACGCTTAGTCTGGTGGGGTTTAACATTCACAGAACCATCACACATAACCAAACAATCAGTATGATTAGCAAAAACCAAAGATTTGTTACATGCACCACAAACATTGTTCATCTTTGAAACAGAAACAGAATGTTTAACAAGCAAATTAGAATCAACACGATTCTTTTTATTCAAAGTCCTATGGTGAGCTTCTACTTTCCTTGCATTCGCACTCTTAACCGGCAAAGAACTATGATTCCGAGGGGCTCTCTTAGGCACAGTTTTGCTGGCTCCAGAAGTGGGTTTTACTCCTGTAGACATAGGCACACACACGTTAGTTTGCTTATTAGGATGCACTACTGGTTTTTGAGTTGGTTTGAGTGAAGGTCTGGGGGGTTCACTGAAAGTTACTTGCTTCTTCTTAGGTAACGGGGTTGGTGATATTGATCGAACGAGTGACCATATGTGTTGATCGAACGAGAGTGTTTATATGTTGATCGAACGAGTGGCCATAAGCGTTGATCGAACGAGTGACCTTAAGTTTTGATCGAACGAGTGGCTATACGTGTTGATCGAACGAGGGACCCTATGTGTTGATCGAACGAGTGACTTTATGTGTTGATCGAACGAGAGTTTTTATATTGATCGAACGAGTGACTTTTTAAAAGGGTGATCGAACGAGTGACTTTTTAAAAAGGGCGATCGAACGAGTGCTGCTTAACAAGGATCGAACGAGTGATTTTTTAGGGGCGATCGAACGAGTGTTGCTTAACAGGGATCGAACGAGTGCTGCTTAACAAGGATCGAACGAGTGATTTTTTAGGGGCGATCGAACGAGTGTTGCTTAACAGGGATCGAACGAGTGTTGCTTAGAAAGGATCGAACGAGAGCCATTTGACTTGATCGAATGAGTGACTTACAATAAGGATCGAACAAGCACATATTCTAAGGACCCCGAACAAAGAGTGTTACTTCTTTGAGGAGCACGAGGTACTTATCAACATTTGTCCAATTTTTGACATAACACACTTAAGATCAAATTTTTTCTAACTAAGATTAAAATTCAACAAATCTCTTAGTTTAAAATAGACAGTATACGTTTGACAAAACCAAGGTTAACTATATTCGACTTAATTGTTAGGATAGGTGCCTTTGTCTTACACGCCATGTGTCTTTCTAAGTAGTTTATCTTCAAAAGTGCAAAAAGTCTCTAAAGGTTATCATGAATGAATGATTGTGTGTCCTTATAAACTGTACTCACTCTTTCTTAAACAGAATTATGGCACTCTCGATAGCAGATCAGATTGCTTTGGATGACGCATTGGTGGCTCCTGCTGACCGACTCAAGATTGGAAAATGCAATCTTCGCTTGAGTTCGGATATTACATCCAAGGAAGCAACCCTTCAAGTGGTCTATGATGTGCTAAAGCTCACTCCGTTCTACAAAGCTTTCCAAGTCACTGCTGATGCTCCAGAGATCTATATGCAGGAATTCTGGGCTTCTGCTTATGTTCACAATCGATCGGTCCGATTCAAGATGAATAACAAGAAGCACATCATCGGTCTTGAGCAATTCAGGGACATCCTTCAAATTTGCCCTAAAGTCGGTAATAAGAAGTTTGTAGACCCACCTCTTGAGACGGAGATCATCATCTTTCTAGCTAGCCTTGGACACTCCGGAGATATAAGGAAGCTCTCGCCGAGTATGTCAATAACTGCATCAACCTGAGATCATTTGCTGCTGTAATCAACAAATGTCTCTGCGGAACTCCATCATATGACAGTCTTCGTCTCTCTCAAGCTCAAATCTTGGGGTATGTACAACCAGAAGAACGTTGACTATGCATATCTTCTGTGGGAAGACTTCATTTTCAAGATTGAGACCAAAAGTTCGAAGAAGGGCAGTGCGATGTACTATCCTCGGTTCACCAAGTTAGTCGTCAACTATGTGATGGAAAAAGATCCTTCAATCCCTAGAAGAAACAAGTCAATTGGCACTAAGCAGAGATGACCCAATGTTTTTCTACAATCAATGTTAAAATCACAGAATGAAGCCACTCAGTTTACGTGGCGTATCTTGCCAGTAGCATTAACCAACGATGACATCCGCAACTCAGAATTCCTACAAAAGTATTACGCTAAGGCTTTAGGAACATTCCTCATAAGAACAAAGAAGCAAGAAGAAAGCTAATACAGATGCAAATCCTAAACGGAAGCCTTCCACTGCCCCCAGAACAGAATTACAGGACAGGAAAAACAAAAACTACAGAGCTGAGAATATATCTGAGGCAGACTTGCCAGAGGCAGAACAACTAAAATAGTCTCAAAAGAAGCCGTCAAGAAACTCACAGCTCTCATGCTAGTGGTTCTGGAGCAGATGAAGGAACTGGTGTTACACCAGGGTCGATGCTCCTTGAAATTATGGTAATTCAGATGATGATATATCTTGGAAGTCAAGCGACGATGATCAAGATGATGAGCAAGATCAAGATGATGATGATGCAGAGAAACATGAAGTTCATGAGACTACCCAGGAAAAAAGATATGATGAACATGACGAGTGATAAGAAATGATCCAGAAGATGATAGAGCTATGACGATGATAAGAAAGCTGAAGATGATGATGATACGAAATGACTGGAATCAATAATGATGGTGAAGATTTTGTACATCCTAACTCACGACTCATGAAGATGAAATAATACATGAAAAGGTAACTGATGAAGATGATTCTAGTATTACATCATCAGAATGAGATGATAGTTGACAATGACGTTGAAGAGCGAAGGTTGCAGTTGAATCAGGTAAGATGCTACAGATGCAAAGGATCAAGGAAATGAGGCCACTAAATTCCAATACCGATCTGATGGAAAGATAAAGTAATGACAGATGTTGAAGACACACATGTACCACTAACTCCGTTAATCCTTATGGCAACAACAGAGTTCCGACTGTATCCTCTGGATTCGTATCCAACCATGCTGAACCCAAATCAAGATACTGTGTTGATGATATGTGCGGACAACATACTGAAGCCACTTCACTTCTGTTACAGCCATCATGGAGCCATCCTTCACTGCACAAATCAATCGCCCTCCAACACCGTATCCTCTCGACATTCAAACTCAACAACCACCAATTATGACACCGGCAACTACTACAAGCTCCTCGCTACAAAATCTTCCTAACTTTGCCTCGTTGTTTGGCTTTGATTATAGACTGAAAGCGTTAGAAGACAACTTCTCAGAACTCAGGCAAACCAATCAATATGCTGAAGCGCTCTCCTCTATTCCTAGCACCGTTGATCAATATCTAGCGAATAAAATGCAGGAAGCAGTGGACGTTGCAGTCCAATTGAAGTATGACAGAATTCGAGAAGAGTCTACTACTGCAAATCAACAATTCCTTGATTCAATTGATGACGGAATGAAGAAAATCATCAAGGAACAGGTCAAAAAGGAAGTCTCCAAAATTATTCCAAAAGTCGAGAAGTTAGTAACCGATCAACTTGAGTCTGAGGTTCTGGTGAGATCATCAAAGGAAGCCAACACATCTCATGCTGTAGCTGCAAATCTTTCAGAATTAGAGCTGAAAAAGATCTTAATTGACAAGATGGAAGCTAACAACTCTATCAACAGGTCAGACATTCAGAGACAGCTATACAAGGCATTAGTTGAGGCGTATGAAGCCGACAAAATCTTGTTAGATACATATGGCGATACTGTCACAATTAAAAGACCTAGAGATGGTGCAGATGATGATCAAGAACCCTCCGCTGGAACAGACCGGGGGTCCAAAAGAAGAAGGTCAGGAAAGGAACCTGCTTCTACCAGTGCTCCAAGTGAAACGACAACCAAGACAGCAGGAAAGACTACCGGTACAGGTTCTCAGACTCACAAGAAATCTGCTAGCCAATCTGCTCCGGTAGAGGAAGCTATGCAATCTACCGATGTCTTTAAAGGACCTGCAGATCAGGAGTTCGAAACAGGTGTCCAAGATGAACAAGCAGAAGAAGAGGTCCAACATCTTCCTGATTGGTTTCAAAAACCTACAAGACTACCTTCTCCGGATCATGCATGGAATAAGTCTGTTCCTGCCGTTCATGAAACCGTCCAACCTTGGCTTAGCAATCTGGCACAACAGGACCCTCGAGAGTCGTTTGATGAACTAACCGATTCTACATTTGACTTCTCCGCTTTTGTGCTGAACCGGCTAAATGTTCAAACTCTAACACCTGAATTGCTAGCTGGTCCAACATTTGAGCTGATGAAAGGCACTTGCAAGAGTTTGACTGAACTGGAATATTTTTGTGAGGAGGTCTACAAAGCCACAACCGAGAAATTAGACTGGATCAACCCTGAAGGTCGCCAATATCCGCATGATCTGCGACAGCCACTACCGTTAGTTCCAAATTCTCAAGGTCGTCGTGTTATACCATTTCATCACTTCATCAATAACGACCTGGAATACCTACGTGGTGGTGTGTCAAGCCGAAAGTACTCTACTTCAGTAACGAAGACTACGGCTGCAGATTACGGGCATATCAAATGGATAGAAGACTTAGTGCCTAACTCAATGTGGAGTCAAACGATCGTCAAATACGACAAATTCGCCCTTTGGGGAATCTCGCATTGGGGCAAAAAGCGACGACAGTTCTATGCATTTGCAACCTCCAGGGAATCAGCTCGTGACGTCTATTCAAAAAGACGGATCATTGCTGTCACTAAGGTTGAAATAGTCGAATGGCATGATTATAAGCATCTTGACTGGATTACTGTACGAAGGGATGATGATGTTCTCTACAAGTTCAAAGAAGGCGACTTCCACAGACTAAGGATCCAAGACATTGAAGATATGCTGCTTCTTCTCGTGCAAGGAAAAGTGACAAATCTCAGCGTTGAAGAACGTATTGCATTTAATGTCTCCTTACGAATGTTTACACGAAGAGTTGTCATCCAGCGGCGTGTGGAAGATCTTCAACTGGGTGTTGAGAGTTATCAGAAGAAACTCAACCTCACAAAGCCTGACACGTACAGATCCAATCTGAGAAGACAAGACGCTTATACTCCATACTCCGATCCAAGAGGATTCATCTACGAGAATAAAGACAAGAAGAACCGATTGATGCGCATTGACGAACTACACAAGTTCAGCGATGGTACTCTAGATGACGTTCGGACTGCTCTAAATGATCGCCTCAAGGGAATAAGAATGGAGTACTTGCCACAGACTTTTTGGAGCCAACGCGACAAAGCAAACGCGAGAGCTATGATCCAGGCGATTGACAAGAGGCTAAAGACAAGGAGGATAATGAGGAGTTTGGAGAGATTTGTCGGTGGACGACCATACGGGGGTGACCTACGGCTTCTACAAAGGACCATATGATTTATCATATGTTGTTCTCATCCTAAAAAGGTCAATCCTCGTAAATACACTTATCTTGTGAATATGTGCATTATTATGTAGACTTATTGGTGAATTATAAGATGTGCTCGAGTACAAATTTTTCAAGAATTTCTCAGTAAATTCAAAATTTTAAAATAATTGTACTCGGCATCATCTTATAAACCCTCAAAGGTTGAGGGGGAGCAATAACATGTTCCAATCTGCTATCATATCTCATTTTGTCCCCGAACGGTTAATCAATTGATATCCAAAATATCAAGGGATTAACATTTTGGATAAGGGGAGAAAATGTGATTAACCTGGACTTAATAAATATTGACAGAAGTGATCAAATAAAATGGACTCAATGCACTCCATACCTAGCATGTACTACGATAACGATGCACATGTTAAGGGGGAGCTTTTAGTGATGATGAAAAACTCTCAAAGTGGTAAATATTTTGTGATATTTATATCAAACATCTTATGATTGGAAATTTTCAATGTTTTTGAAGGATTGAGATGAAATACCAAAAAGACTGACATGTAACTTAAATTATGAAGTTAATAAGCGGTTAGGCTTAGGTTTTCAGATCCCATGATCCAGCCAGAACCGGAGGGATCTACCCAGGGATATCCACTAGTTAGTGTAGATGTCCTTAGGTATGATTAAAAAGGAGAAAAAGTGAGAATGGGAATAATGCCGACTGAGATGGAGCTAACACTGGAACAAACCCAACAAGGTGTTAGTTATGAAGTCTCGGTATGCATTGAAGGGGTTGAAGAATGAAAAAGAAATGTAAGGATAAAGGGTGAAAATAAAGAAGCCCTCCATACACTTAGGCAGAAACCGGGTCAATACATATGCTGTCAGAAACACTCAGGTGTTGTCTGACATTGAAGACAGTCATGGACCCAGTGACGCTATGCACAACCCCCTCCCAGCTACTCAAAGTCAGAAAGACTTTGTTTCAAAACTCACGGAGATACACTCATTTCTATTGACTCTCTCACTCCGAGTTAGTTGATATTGAAAAGGTGGCACTCAGCTCCAGCCTCCGATCACTAAAATCAAAGTGCATTATTGAGTCTAGAGCCAAAAGAGATCATCCATAAATCTCATTAGGACACTTGTCAAATTATCCTTGCTAAGTCACACAATGTGAATTACAAGATACATCTTAAGAGTCCTTCGCATTATCCTTGTGATTTTGCCAGAACATCAGAGTGAATTCATTCACAATGAAGATGGAAATCCTGCTTGAGCCAACATCAAACAAGCTCATGGTAGGTAACTTGTGCGATTCTTTATGAATCAAACTTGTGACAACTGGAAAGAAACGATGGTGCGATTCTATAAGAATCAAACTTGTTCCAGGAAATGGATCAACGGTTGTTAGTGAATTTTTGAAATGATAAACACTCTCGGTGTGTCACAAAAACAATTTTGTAAGTGATACACCGATTGATTTTCAAATCAATTTTCTATATCAATCGGTGAGATAGTAACTCACTGGTTCACTCTTATCGTGTTGTCTGCTTTGAGACGTTCCGATAATGAGAACATGCTGAGTACGATGAATCTAATACTTATGTGTTAGAAAGATTCAATACTATAGCTGGAAATCCTGTCAAGAAGATTCTTCTTAAATTGAATCTATCTGATCACAGGTCGATCCTCACGGATCCGAAGGTTTCTCCAACCAATCCTGGGCGAATGACAAAGCCATATTCGTCCCCCTGCTTTATTGCTAACTGTTTTATGCAGGCTATGTAAAATGGTGGTGGAGGTTCCTGATTCCAGCTGGCTCACAAGATCCATAACCACATGCTCATACCCGACCGACAAACATAAAGTCATCATGAAAGCTCAAGTACATGTTTCAAGACTTCCGCTACTCTGATACCACACATCTTTCTAGAAGTGTCAAAGTGTTAAAGTTAAAGAATTTCAAGAAAGATGCAACATTAAAGCTTTTCAAGAATGGTATGAGCATGTCGGTCCAGAAGTCGCAAGTCCACAAGATGGCAAAGTTACAAGATGGCGTAGAGATTGTGCTTGGTTGATGATCTCAAGATGCTCAAGATCACTATGTCAAATACAAGTTCAAGGAACAAGCTCAATCCAAGAAGTCAATGATCACTACAACATATTCACAAGAGAAAGTCAAGAGTACGAGCTAAAGACTAAGGATAAAGCATAGTATGCTAGGTTTAAAGTTTGTAAATTGGAGTGACCTCCCTTAGGGGGAGATTGTTGGAAACACGAAAAGTGTCGGTCACTTCCAAAGTTGTAACAAGTCTTAGCTCGTAGTTAGTATAAGGATTAGATTAGTAATCTAGTCCGGCCCAAGGCCCATGGGTGGCCCAACTCCAGCCCATGGCCGGCCAAATGTAGTATAAATACACCCTCTCCTAGTCTTGGAGAGGGTTGGTTGTTCCATTTTTCCATACACATTCATTTTATACATTCATACCATTATTCCATCCTAGTTTCTCATCTAACATCCAACCAATCTCATCTTGTCTTGTCTTGATATTTAAGATTACTAGTATTCTAAAAAAAAATATCGAACCGTCCAAAAAAGAAAAAATTCGGGAACCCAAAATCTGGCCCAAAGTAAAAAAAAAAACTAGCCTAAATTAGCCTGAAATCTGGCCCAAAGTAAAAAAAATACAAAACGGTCTCTCAACTTTTAACTATTTACGGCTTTTTTACACTAAAAATCCCGTAACAAAATTAACAAAAAAAACACGTCAAGTTTTTATTGTTCACAACGTTTTTACATTCATCGGCCCAAATAAAAAGATATCGAACCGTCCCAAAAAAAGAAAATATTCGGGAAAATATTAACCCGTCCCAACACAAAAAAAATTCCCGAATCGTACAAAAAATGGAAATATCCGGGAAAAAATTAGCCAAAACAAAAACAACCCAAAAATAGCCTAAAATCTGGCCCAAAGTAAAAAAAATACAAAACGGACCCTCACCTTTTAACTATTTACGATTTTCTTACACAAAAATTCCCGTAAAAAATTTACAAAACCGTTCCAAAAAAAAGAAAATATTTAGAAAAAAATTAGCCCGTCCCAACGCAATTTTTTTTTCCCCGAATCATACAAAAAAAAGAAAATATTAAAAATTAACCCCGCCATAACGCATCGCCAAAAAAAAACTCCCGAAACGTAAAAAAAATTATTCGGAAAAAATTAGCCCCGCCGCAACGCGCGAGTTCTTTTGCTTGTTTTCTAAATTATGTTTACATTCTTTGTTGAAAAGCATTTGCAAGAACAATAAAATATAAACTAAAACTCAATATTATCAATACCGTCATATTTACTATCCTACATATGCAAAATGATGAAGCTTCTAAGGAGGGCGAACTTAAAATACATGAAGCAGGTAGTTGTGGTGAAGATAGTGAGGTGGAAGAAGTTATGGAAACAGTATTTGAGGGGAGTGGGCAAAAGAACAACTTGGATAAGGAACACACGGATCAGAAGGAGAATTATTCGGAGGATCATTTTGACATATACAAGATGCTCAATAAGAAAGAAGTCATTGTAGAGAATGAAAAAAATTCGGGGCATAGTTTGAAATACCCACCAGGTTTTACTCCAAAAGAGGGTACTGATGCGACTGGTATGAATGTGGA
This sequence comes from Tanacetum coccineum, assembly GCA_026074375.1. Classification (NCBI taxonomy): domain Eukaryota; kingdom Viridiplantae; phylum Streptophyta; class Magnoliopsida; order Asterales; family Asteraceae; genus Tanacetum; species Tanacetum coccineum. Next base: position 20,862 of record BQNB010109507.1, read on the forward strand.
GGAATCCCGTAATGACCACACTGTTAAGTTAAGTGATCGAATTGCGGAAGAGGTAAATAACGCTTTTAGTGGGAATGGGTCTAATAACAATTCAAAGGAAGATGTCTCAGGTTCGGTATGCTCAGGTCGCTTTAAAAAGTCAGAGGTACCTCGTACAGGGGGATCACTTTTGAGTTTGATGGACGAACTGGTAAAAGTCGGTCAAGTTATGGGTTACAAGATGGAAGGGTGTATGAATAATATGACTGAGATAATTGAATCACAAGGAGTGAAAGAGGTGGATCGATGAATTTCATGTCCTTGAATATTCAAGGCCTTGCCCAAAAGGCTAAAAAAGATTGGGTAAAGGAGCTTTGTGTAAAACATAAGGTGAATTTTCTGGCGTTACAAGAAACAAAGATGGAGCATATGGAGCTGTTTAGCGTGAAGATGTGTTGGGGTAATCTTGTTTTTGATTTTGTTCATAGTGACTCTGTAGGTAATTCGGGAGGCATTTTGTGTGTTTGGGATCCTAATTCCTTTCGTAAAAGTTATGCTACGGTATCTGATTATTTTATTATGATTCGGGGAGTGTGGCGGATAACCGGTAAAGACCTCCTAATTATTGCGGTTTATGCTCCTCATGATAATAAAGATAAACAGATGTTATGGGACTATTTGACGTATGAGATTGGTAAATGGAAAGGGGAGGTGGTGATCATGGGTGATTTTAATGAGGTGCGGTATAAGTCGGATAGGTTTGGTTCGGTGTTTAATGTTCGAGGTGCTAATGTGTTTAATTCGTTTATATCAAGCGCGGGATTGGAAGAGGTTCCTTTAGGTGGTAGCACATTTACGTGGTGCCATAAATCTGCGACAAAGATGAGTAAATTAGATAGATTTCTTATTTCTGAAAATTTATTTAATTCATGTCCGAATATTTCAGCCATTACTTTGGAGCGTTACCTTTCTGATCATCGGCCTATTTTACTTCGCGAATCTCATTTTGATTATGGGCCAACTCCGTTTAGATTTTTTCATTATTGGATTGATATGGAAGGCTTTAGTAAAGTAGTTGAAGACGCATGGAGAGAAGGCCCGTGTGATGAGGCTAATGCTATGATGAATATGATGATGAAACTGAAATTCTTAAAAACGAAGATTCGGGAATGGAATAAAGAAAACATGTTAAACATGAAAAATGTTAAAGCAAAACACAAAGAAGAGTTAGAAGCTTTGGAGGAGATTATTGATAAAGGCAATGGTAATGAGGTGGTTGTTAATAAAAGAATGGAGGTTGTTAACACTCTCCAAAAGATCGATAAAATTCACTCATTTGAAATGGCTCAAAAGGCTAAGGTTAATTGGTCCATTGAAGGGGATGAGAACACTAGTTTCTTTCACGGTATGTTGAATAAGAAACGAAGGCAGCAAAATATCCGGGGTATTATGATCGATGGGATTTGGATTGATAATCCGATCAGGGTGAAGGATGAGTTTTTTCAACACTTTAGTAGTAGATTTGACAAACCCAATGCTAGGCGAGCGCATATTGAGATGAGATATCCGAAAACTATTACTTGTGATCAACAGGCTGATTTGGAGAGGGATGTGTCTAACGAGGAGATTAAGAGGGCGGTTTGGGATTGTGGGACTGACAAATCTCCTGGTCCGGATGGTTTTTCATTTGGATTTTATCGTCGGTTCTGGTATCTTATTGAAAATGATGTGTACGATGCTGTCAAGTATTTCTTCACATACGGAGTTATTCCTAAAGGATGTAATTCGTCTTTTATCGCTTTGATTCCAAAAAGTCCGGGTGCTAACACGGTAAAAGATTTTAGACCTATTAGTCTTATTGGTAGTGTGTATAAAATCATTGCTAAAATCTTGGCAAA
>BQNB010109508.1:3215-22738 GCA_026074375.1 Tanacetum coccineum
AGGATTTTTAAAAGCACGTTGATGATGAATTATATATTATTTATAACATAATTGGTTTTAAGCGTTTTGATCAATATTTGGAAATGATAAGCACGGCAAGCGTTAATTAAAGTTATGTCTTATAATGTTTTGAATATATTTTTATACTTTTTCAAAATGTTACATTTTAGACCCTTAAGAATGAAAAATGGCAAAATATACCCTTGGAGTTTGCACTTTTGCGAGTTTGGTCCTTCTTGTTTAAAAGATGTACAAAGTAAACCTTACACTTTGGAAAGTGACATAATAGACCCCTATAGTTATAACTTTAGAAATATGGCAAAAATAGTCCTTGTACTTATAAGTTTTCAAAAGTTATAGTATATACCCCTTGCATGGAAATGATTTACAAAACAAGTCCAAAATCTATAATAATGATATTTTTCAATATGAAAAGTAATTTACAGGTTATAGCTTATTAATATAAGCTAAAATATGAAGTTTAACGTAACAAAAACTCAAAATAACGATTCGTTAAGCTAGAAATTGAAACGGGTCAAATTAGGGTTTTAAAATGAAAAAGCGCGGGTTTTAAGTTCAAATTCTTTCAAATATTAATAAAGTACTTATTATAATGTTAGATAAGCTTATTAGGATAGATTATAACAATGAGTTACAAGTTTAGCTTATAGATTAAGTAAAAACATGAAATTAGGGTTTCATGAGCTCGGTTAGGATCAAAAAGGTAAAACACATATATTTTTTAGTTCAAAGCTTTTAACAAGAGTTTAAGCATGATCATATGAACATTATAAGGGTATGAAACAGATTTTAAGCGTATGGAACCTGGTTTTGAGCTTATAGCTTGGAAACGGATCAAAATCGGGACTTTTAGCTTCGTACGCCTAAAATAACGACTGCGGGGCTTCTTTTTTTTGGTTTCTTTTGCTTCACTTCTGATCTTGAGACTTCTTAGGACCTCTTGAGCAAAGAGTTTCTGCTATTATGGGTTATAGAAAGAATAAGTGGGGGATGAATGAGAATGAGGGGTTTACCCTCCTATTTATAGTCGAACTCAACTTAGAGGCCAAGAAACTTAGTTCACAAGCTTAGGATAGGTGGGGGTGATGTGGAGAGGCTAGGGACTAAGTTGGAGAGGCTAGGTAGTGAGTATGTAAGTTAGAAATTAAAGAGAAGGGTGTGGATCATCTTTGTGGTGTCGCGACTAACTTAGGGACAAAAGGAGGTGATGTGGTTATTTTTCTAGCTAAGGAATGCATCAAGTATCTTTTTAAGATACTTAAAAGAGAAGTAGCATGGTTACCAAGGTGCTTGAGTGCAAGAGTAACTTTCAAAATGGGTCAAAATGCAAAGAATAGGGTCGCGGGTTGGTTAGGGCTCGAATTGAGTTTTTAAGCTTGCATTTCGTGTACTCTTATGAGATAATGATAGATATATGTTCACAAGACTTGTATTAAGGATTATTAACAATAAATGATAGGTGGTTTGGGTTTAAAATAGGCAAAAATGAGTAAACGGGTCAAACGTTCAAATTAGGGTTCAATTAGGGTTTTCTAAATTTAATTCTTGTACATTGTTGTTAAAATGGTGAAATGATGATGGAATGTGATTTGTAATGTTGTAATTTATGTTATTACAACTTAATTGAGTAATGGTTTAGGTTTATAATGGATAAAAACAAAGAAACGGGTCATGGTTTAGAAACTAGCTCAGTTTTAGGGTTTAAGGTTTTGAATTAGGGTTTTGAGTGTAAAAATATGTATAAGAACTCATGAGTAGAATAATTAGGGTTTATACATTGTATATTGAGTGTAGTAGCTTGTACAAAAGTGGTGGTGAAGAAACTAGAATGAAAACGGAGGTAAAACGGCTATTTTAGATGTCATGCTTAATGACTTGTACATTGTGCTTTTAAAGACTTGTACTTTGACTTGGAGGGAGTTTGTATTTCAAATGAGATGTTATATTACTTGTACATATGCTTTAGTAGCTGGTACATTTACTTTAGATATTAACATTTCATGAAATTAGGGTTTAGAGGTATACGATAATGTTTTAAAGCCTGTTTTGATATAACGTCGCAAATGGTACATTATATGAGTAATGTACTTTGTAAAAATGATATTAAGATATTGACTTGACATATTATGATGTTTTCTTGACATATATGTAGATCGGATTTCCATAGGTAGGTTGCGTGAGCTCATTAACTTTAGTTATGCAAATTACATTGCATATTGAGATATTGGTAATGCAAGTAATGTAATAAAGCAAAAAATTTCCCTGAAAAAGGTGGTTCATATATAATAGATAGATAGTACATTGTATCTAACTTAATAGATAGATATTTACATTTGATGAAAATTGCGGGTTGTTATACCATCTCACACTCCATTTGAACTTATTGGTAGATGGACTAAGGATCGTCCAATAGCAAACGTGATCGGTGATCCTTCTCGTTTAGTCTCTACCAGAAAGCAACTCAAAACCGACACCATGTGGTGTTACTTTGATGCCTTCCTAACTTCTATAGAATTAAATAACTTCAAACAAGTAATGACCAAACCATCATGGATCAATGCAATGCAAGAATAAATTTATGAATTTGAAAGACTATAAGTTTGGGAATTGGTGTTGTGTCTAGATAAAGTCATGTTGATCAAACTTAAATGGATTTATAAGGTCAAGAAAGATAAATTTGGTGGGGTACTAAAGAATAAGGCTAGATTAGTTACTCAGGGGTTCAGGAAAGAGGATGGAATCTATTTTGAGGAATCATTTTCACCGGTTGCAAGAATAGAGGCTATCCATATCTTCGTACCAAATGCCGCCAACAAGAATATGATGATCTTCCAAATAGACGTCAAAATGGCTTTCTTATATGGCGAGCTCAAGGAAGAGGTCTATGTTTCTCAACCCGAAGGATTTGTTGATCAGGAATACCCATCGCATGTGTATAAGCTCAAAAAATCCCTTTACGGTCTCAAACAAGCACCACGTGCATGGTACGACATGCTGTCAAGTTTCCTCATTTCATAACATTTCTATAAAGGTGCAGTTGATCCGACACTCTTTACATGGAAAGCAGGAAATGACTTATTACTGGTACAAATTTATGTTGACGATATAATATTTGCATCAACTAATACTGCTTTGTGTAATGAGTTTGCTAATCAGATGACCACTAAGTTAAAGATGTCAATGATGGGGCAAATGTCATTCTTTTTAGCATTATAAATTTCTTAAAGTCCTAGAGGCATCTTCCTAAACCAATCAAAATATGCTTCTAAAATTATTAAAAAATATGGTTTGCTATCTAATGATTCTGTAGACACACCTATGGTTGAAAAGAATAAATTGGATGGAGATCTACAGGGGACACCGGTTGATGCTACACTTTACCATGGCATGATTGGATCCCTCATGTATCTGACATCCAGTAGACCCGACCTTATTTATGTAGTCTGCTTATGTGCCCGGTATCAGGCAAAGCCTACCAAAAAGCACTTAAATGAGGTTAAACGGATCTTTCGATACCTAAAGGGAACCATTAACATGGGACTCTCATACTCAAATGATACCGATATGTCTCTAATATCATATTCAGACGCAGATCACGTGGGGTGTCAGGACACTAGACGCAGTACATCAGGAAGCGCTCAATTCTTAGGTGATAAACTTGTTAGCTGGTCTTCCAAGAAGCAAAAAAGCACTGCGATATCGAGTACAAAGGCTGAATATATTAGCTTATCTGGGTGTGGTGCTCAAATCTTATGGATGCGTTCACAGCTAACAGATTATGGTTTTCAATTCAATAGGATTCCTTTGTACTGTGACAACAAAATTTCAATTACTCTATGCTGCAACAACGTTCAACACTCAAGAGCAAGGCACATCGATGTACGCTACCATTTTATAAAAGAGCAGGTGGAAAATAGAATATCGGAACTTTACTTTATCCGAACGGAATATCAACTGGCTGACATCTTCACCAAACCGTTGCCAAGAGAAAGATTCAACTTCTTGATCAAAAAGTTGGGTATGAAAAGTATGTCTCCAGAAACGTTAAAACGACTGACAGAGGAGGAAGACAAGTAATGGTGGTAACTCGTTAAATATCATGTGTATTAGATTTATATAAGAAAATCAAAAAACCCAAAAAGTTTTTTTTTCATTTTATATAAACTTTTCAAAAAGAAAATACAAAATTAAAAAATCAGAAAAAATACAAAAATAGTTTTTCATGACATGTTTTCTAGCATCGATTATATTTATGGCTTTAGAAATGTCATTCAATAATGGCACAAAGCTGTAAATAAAGTTCGAATAGAAAATATGTCATATGGCTTGCTATTATTTCTGATAGCAACCCGGTCATCATCTTAAAGGCAAGTATTTCAAAAAAAGAACTTAGCCTTACAACGGGAAATGAATTTTTCTCGGGAATGAATTACTTTATATTCATTCAAAGTCTTATGTTTACTTTGCAATATAACTCATGCTTCCCATATCAAATAAGTGTACGTGTCAGTGCATTTATTTATGCAGACAAGAGAAATCTTGTTTTAATTGGTGTTGTTTCCTCACAAAAACTAAAACATATCAGTTTCTCATCAGAAAAGATTTTCAAAGAATTTTTTATCACTCAAACAATGTATATAGCTCTTTAAATAGAAAACGAGACATTATTTAATGAGGAGAAATAGTCAAATTCTTTCAAAAATGACCTTTTAAAGTGTCATCGCGGAATAAAACAGAAAAGGTTTTTCAATAATGGATTATCAATTAAAGGGGAGTTAATGTATTTATAACTTAATTGTTCTCAAAATGTTATTAGATTTAAGCTTTAGGGACTAAATGGCAAAATATAGGACTTATAATCTTAGTTATAAACTTTAGGGGTTCAAAGTGTCATTTCTAAAAGGTCTTTAGGCTTAGTGATAAGTTTAATAGCAAATTAAAAGAAGATATGAGACACAAGGACCATTGTTGCCAAATTTTGAAACATAAACCGCTTATAACACTTTTTACACATTTCGCTCCACACACACACACAATTCAAAAACATTTCTTTCTACACATTTTGCTCTATTCAAAAGTGAAAATCAAAACTTGTGTTTAAGGCTAAAGATTCTCACCTACTCGTTCGTAACTTATTACTAATCATTCTGGTAAATCGAATTAGCTTATAACTCTTTTGTGCACCCGTAATCAATTAAAAACGTATTAGGGTTCATAAGTAAAAAAGTTAAGGTTTAGGTCTAATTGATTGAGGGGTTTTGTTAGCTAGAGTGCGTCTAAGATGCGTGTGAATCGGTTTTAATTATCTCTAACGTATGCGTGTGATATTTTGATTTTTGCTTGATGAACTAAGCGAAACATGTGTCTGTGTTTGATGTGTTATGGGTTTGTGTTAGTTAGCCTCACTATAGCTTTCTTATGCCTCTAGTAATGATTCTTGGCCCTTAGGATCTCTTTTGCTTGGAATTGTAGTGTCCTAGGTTCGAAAATTTTGACTATGGTATTTTAAAGGTTTGTGTGATGCGTTTTATGAAATGGTTAACTGTGTCTTGTCCACATTGCATCATATTTGTTCCCTAGATGTTTATCATAGTGATTTCCATGTGTTCTTCCTTGTTTGTGCTCGAAAAATTACGTGGTATGCTCATTTGTTGTACAATTCTTGCATTTATGGATTCTGAGTTTCTTAGGATTGATTTATGATGCTTGCTTGACATACTCATAGGTCTTTGATTGATAAAACATTTGCTAAGTAATATCTGTGGCAAGCGAAACATGTTAGGATGAATGAAGCGAAACATGTATAACATGTTTCAAGCGAAACATGTTCATACATGTTTCAAGCGAAACATGTTCATACATGTTTCAAGCGAAACATGTTCAAACATGTTTCAAGCGAAACATGACAGGTACAAAACCAAGCGAAATATGACACTTTTATGAAAAGAAACTCTGCCCAAATTTTTTAAAATTTATGTAATCTTGTGTTTAAAGTCATATAACTTCATTTGCCATGTTTGAATGTGTATTATTTTCCCTCTGTGTGAATGTGTGTCCTAAGTTCTCTTGGATATGTCTTGTTGACTTCATCATTTGACTTTGACGATTGACCTTAGTTGACTTATTCTTAGAGTGTATTAATACGAACATGTCTGCATGAAACCTAACCATTACATGTTTCTAAAATCAATCAATTCATCAAGGATAACCAAAACTAGTCAGTAAAATATATCTGTTGTATATATAAACTGTGTTGGTTAATTCTTAAGCAGAATCATGAATCCTCAAGAAACACAACAAGCTGTTGCTCGTGATGAAAAGTGGGTTCCTTCTGCTGAAAGAGTCAAGATCAGCTCTACCAATATCATATTGGAAACCACTGTGCCACAAAAGGAAGAGACATTTCAAGTGATCATTGACGTAATTAAGAATTCCACGTGTTTCAAGGCTTTTACTATATCTGTAGATGTCCTAGAAATCTTTATGCAGCAATTCTGGTACACCATCAAGAAGGTTCAAGACATTGATTCTTATGAATTCCTCTTAGCCAACAAGAAGTGTTCTGTCAATGCTAAAGTCTTTAGGACAATCCTTAATATTTATCCAAGAGTGGAAGGTGTAGACTTCACGGATGTTTCAGATGATGATACTGCACTCACCTTTCTCATTGATCTTGGCTACAAGGGTCTACTGAACAGGCACACCAACATGTTTGTGGATCATATGCACCAGCCATGGAGAACTCTGGAAGCTATAATCAACAAGTGCCTCTCTGGAAAGACGGCAAGCAATGATAAACTCAAAAAGTCCAGAATTGACATACTATGGGGGATGTTCAACAGAGAAAATTTCCACTATCCTGAGTTGATTTGGGAAGATTTTGCTTACCAGATTGATCACAGGAAAGAAAAGAGATCAAGACGTAAGAACATGTCATATCCCAGATTCACCAAAATCATCATCAACCACTTCTTGAAACAACACAAGTCTCTCACCAACCTCAATCATAAGCACTTTCATACAATCAAAGATTATGGAATTGTAAGCAGGTTAAAGTTTGTCAGAATAGGTGAAGACTATCAGGAATATGGACTTCCCATTCCTAATGTGATGCTGACTGATGCAATCAAGCGTTCAGAATCATATCATATGTTCATTAAATATTCAACAAAACAAATTCCTCCCAAGAAAAGCAGAGGCAAAGGTTCAAAAGGCAAGAAGACTGCTAAGGAGTCTCAAGAAACCATTGATGTATCCGAAGAGTCTGAACCTGAACCTCAACCAGCTAAGAAAAATACTTCTGGTAAGAGAAGAGTCAAGAATAAAGTCACACTGTCAGCTAATGACAACATTATTTCTGATGATCCTGATCTTACTTTGGAGTTAGCTAAGTCTATAAGCCAAACTGAATCTGAAAAAGCAAAAGCAGTAAGGAAAGTCCATACTACACATGCAAGGATCGTGACTGAATTTGTCCCTGAATCTGCTAAGAAGAATTTTGGTGGCAGAAGTTCTAAAAGTGTAGTTATTCAAGACACGTGCAGTAAGTCTCTAAGAGTGTAGTTATTCAAGACATCTGAGTACTCAAAGTCAAAAACACACCACCCATCAAAGACTAAGTTAAAGGTGCTCCATCTCTTTACTCCATTAAGAACATAGAGGCTGTAATCATCATGCATAGCTCTTGAAGAAAGTAGAAGACATAGCAGTTATGAAACATGTAATAGAGTCTCTAATGAAGGAACTAAAATGGTACTATACCAGGGGTTTCGGATAATTCTACAGTCAATCTCTGCTACCTCAAGTGAAGGAACTGGTGCTAAACCAAGGGTTCTCGATGAGGAAAAGGACATTATTGAAGAGAAGGTCATTCTTGAGTGGGGAGATAAACAAGATAGTGAATTTTTTGATGATGATAATGATGATGTTAAGAAGGATAATAAAGATGATGATGCTGATGATGAAGGCGATGATCATGTCAGTAATACACAAGATGCTGATGATGAAGATGTCAAACTGAATTTGATGAAGATGAGATTTATAAGTACAAGATACGTGTGCGCAAAGATAAGGATGCAGAAATGAAAGATGCTAAAGTTGAGGAGTCTGATAAAGGTGAAGAAAAGGTTACTGATGAAGCAAAGGAAGAATCTAAAAGGACTTCAGAAGCAAAGGATGATACCAAAAAGACCAAACTCCCTCCATCAAGCTCAAGCTTATCTGTTTCTTCAGGTTTTGGTGATCAATTCCTTAAACTTTCTTCTGATTCTTCCTTAGTTAGTACTGTTAAGGATTCTGCAGATACAAATGTTAGTTCTTTGCTGGATATTCCCATTCAACACGAAACTCCTCAAAACCAGTCTCCATCGGTACACAAGATTCCCATATCAGTGATTCCAGAGACAACCAATCTTCCACCTATACCGGAAATTGTCACTGAAACTCTAGCTTCAACTACTGTCCCCTCACCTCATGTGACACCTATCATCTCATCCGTACAACACCAACACCAATCCCAACACCACCAATCATAACCGATGCTCCAACTATCATCACTACTGCTCATGAATCTGATGCACTCTCTGTTGTTGAACTAAGAGTTGCAAAATTAGAAAAAGATATGTCTAAGCTGAAAATTCTTGATCACACTTCTGAAGCTCTTGTTGTTCTCCAGTCCCAAGTTCCAACAGTTGTTGATAGTGTTAGCCTCAAAAATATTGAGTCGACCATGAAGTTCGTTCATTAGGAAAATTAAGTCTCGGTCATTTATTTATTATATGTTGTAATAGGCTAAAAGGGTAAAACGGGCTCGTTGTTAATCTAATATTGTATACGTTGTGGACTAAGATCCATTGTAATCCCAAGCCCGACCCAAGTCAAACACCATTCGGCCCATAGAAAGCCCATGTGGTGTAAGTATAAATACCCCTCTCCAAGTGTGGAGAGGGTGTTGGTCTCATTTGTATTTTGTGCAAGTAAATCAACCATCTCTTTTTCTCTCTACTTTCTCTCTCTTGTTTCTCTCTCTAAAATTCTTCCATCTTTCCCATCTTATTTTCTTGTATCCAAATATGAAGTGAGGTGATTATTGGGTTCCGACATTTGGTATCAATCGCCACGGGGGTGATTTAGTTTTGGTTCGTGTGGTTTTTATCATTTTTTTTGTGTCGAAATTTTGTTAAACTTACAAAAGTGAGTTTTGATCTTCCTAACTACTCAAGGTTTTATCTTGTTTAAAGTTTAGGAGGTTTTAAACTTTCATTTTTGTTGTTTTGATAAAATTCAGTTCGTGTTTGTTGTTAAAAAAATCTGTTCCGAATTTGAAGAAAAAAAAACTACCGCAAAAAGTACAAACCGAATTTGTAATTTCCAAAATATACTACAATCGATTTTGTTTAAATTTCAAACTCGGAAGAATTAAACACTAAGTTGTACCAGCTCAGTTGGTTGGCAAACTTGTGTTGTGTTTCAAACGCTCAGGTCGAGGGTTCGAATCCTATAGAACCGTTTTTTTAAGTTTTATGTTTACCGAGTTTAAGGAAACTTAGTACTTCTGAATTTGTTTTTGGTTTAAGATAGTACATATACCGACTTTGGAAAATATTAACATAAAAATAGCCTAGCACAGTTGGTTTAGATGGCTTTGCTATGTTCTTATTCTAAAAGTCACAGGTTCGATTCCCTTGAGTGACATTTTACGTGTTTTTTTATACCGACTATTGTAAGAGTCTGCTATTACGACTTTGTCTAAATACCGAGTTTTGAATGATATCAACTAAAACTCCACATAACTCAGTTGGTAAAATGAGTTTTTGGTAAAATGAGTGTTTGTTAGTGAATGTAGCGTCCTTAGTTCGATTCTTGACAAAGGCATAATCTTTGTATTTTTTTATTATTATTCCGATATTGTAATTCTCATAGAATTTTGTTAAAGGGTGATCGAATTCTGTAATAGTGCACACGTTTTTGGTTTTATCGAAAAGTGTGTTTAAGGATTTCATTTCATTCTCAGATTTTAGCATAAAAGGTGTAATAGATACACAAGTTCTCGGTTTCATCGAGTTTTGTGTTAGGAGAGTTATTATCGGATTTTGTAATAGGACATTTGTTAGATAATTCTTGTTTGTAATTTTCATTAGTTTTGATCGATATTGTCTTCAAATTCTATCCGAGAATTTTGTCCGACAAATTCTACCGAGTTTTGCTTTGTCCGAGAACCCTTCCGAGTTTGCTCTATCCGATATCTTACAACATTTGTTACCGGATTTGCTTTACCGAATTTGTTACCAAATTTGTTACCGGATTTGTTTAATCGAATTTGTTAATCGAACTTGTAACATCAAGACAAAACCACAACACAACTTTATCATCTTAAGATCCTACAAATCATTTTCACTTCATAATTTAACAAATCATTCCTCATGACAACTCCAATCACAACTTCCACAACTGACAGTCAAATGCATAACAACATCATGGCAGCTGGTTCAAGGGATCGTCCACCAATGCTTGCAACGGGCAGATATGCACAATGGCGATCACGTTTCTTACGGTACATTGATACAAAAACAAATGGTGATGCCTTAAGGAATTGCATTATCGAGGGTCCTTACATTCCTTCTACTGTCGTAATACAAGCTATGCCCGCAACAGAAAATTCTCCAGCAGTTCCTGAACACACAACAGTTGAGACAATCCTGAACATGTCTCCTGCAAACAAAGCTCATTTTGAATTAGAAAAGGAAGCGATTCATATGATATTGACTGGAATTGGAGATGAAATATACTCCACTGTTGATGCGTGCAATACAACTCATGAATGTGGGAAGCTGTCTGTGACAACCGTCAATTTTTAGAACTTTAAATGACTATTTTACCCTTTGAATTTCCGGGTTTGACTTGACATTTGGCCTTTCGACCTTTTATCGTCATATAAAAACAATTACCGCGTAACCGATAATTTTTCAAAACTTATTTTAAAAATAAATCATAATTATTATTACATGATTTTCATTTATAAATTTTAATTTTTCAAATTTATCTGGCTTGTAAACGAGAACAACGCGTACCAACACGAAACTAATTAAATTTTATTTATTTATCGTAATTTATTTAATAAAAATATTTAATAAATTATTCTACATTTCATTTAAAAACGTTTGTTGAAAACGCGAACATTTAAATTAAGATTTTTTTCGGACAAAGCTTAAAAGTATTACTCAATAAATAATAAACAATTTAAATAAACGTTATAAAACATTTGTAAAAAAAATAGTCGAGTAAATACTCACTTTTAGTGGAAAAATTACTTCGAACGCAATGGCGTAATTTTCGTGACTTGATTCAATCGTTAACTCGCTCAAACGAGTCCCGAACCAATGTTTTACAAAAATTTCCCAAAATTTACAATTTCAGTCCCTGATGAAATATTTCTAAAACCTACCCTAAACTATTATACATTTTCTATTTTTTTAAAATAAAACTTTGGGTATATAAAGAAAATAAATAGGGTTTTAACTCATTTTATACTAACCTAAACACACACTCCTCCCTATTAAATTTTCTGGCGCCCCATCTTTTCCGGCCAATTTTTTCGGCGACGTCTTCCATCTCCGGCGAGACTTCCGGCCGCCACATTACGACACCAACATAACCATCATCACCATTCCTCCGCCACCATCTCACAGCCTCCGATCGCCGCTGCCACCACGCCCTCGCCTCCGCCGCTCGCCGGCCACCATATCCACGCCATCTCCATCATCTCTATCCACCCCATCACACCACCAACAGCCCCTCGTAATCATCATCACCTCCACTTTCATCTTCATCTCCTCTACCTCATCATCACATGAAACACTAAATCCACAACCACTCCACCGCCAACAGCCGCGACACCCACCTAACCCATCACCATCATAGCCATCGTGGCTCAGCCGCGGTGAAACACCTATAAAACATCCTATTTCTTGCCTATTTTTTCCGTGTATGGTAGTTACATCGATTATATAATGAAATGAATAAGTCAGGTGGTTGATTTGATTTGAATTGGTGTCGAGTAGGGGCTGTCCGCCGCCAAACCACCATCGTAGTGGCGGTCGGACGACGGTACAGCCACCACAGCCGCACCTTGTGGTGTCGGGCTGTGATGGCGCAACCCCAAATGGTGTCTCAGGGTGGTCAGCCGCCTAAAACCACCACTTTGGTGGCGGCCAAACCTGTAGAGACCACCACAGCCGCACCTTGTGGTGTTGGGCTTGTGGTGGTGACACCCCCGTTGTTAATTTACTTATATTTGATGTTTAAATAAATATGACTAATTAATTAAATATGGAATTGCGATATTGATTGATAAAAGTGGGAAAATAATGTATTTGATTTACACAAGAACTTTGTATAAACGGCAAGGTCATGCCGAAATTTCTAAAAATCTATATACTTAGTAATTTTTCCTTTTAAATTTCTATTATCTTAAAAATCCGATAAAAGGACAAAGTTATAGTCTTTATATCTTTATCAAATTATAAATATACAATAACCTGGTGAATAATCGAAAACTATACTTTTACAAACGATATAACTATTTTTAACTAAAACCGTCAAGAAAATGAAACATTAATTTATAATATATTATTTTATAACTCACGACTAAAAGACTAATTAAAACTTTTGTAAAAGTTTAAAAGACATTATTTGTCTAAATTGTGACCTTAAAACGTACGTTTACGTTATTAAATAAATCTTTCATGAATGAAATGACAATCTTCGAACGCGTGTCGGATAATATTATTTTAAATTAATATAACATAATTCTTATGTATAATGCTTGTAAAGAATTACATACCTTAAATAATGCGCTTTTAAGTGCTTGCCTTTGGTTATATAATTCTCGACATGAATTATACGCGTCTGTTTTCATATGTAATGTATATACGAAATATATATTACTTACTTGTTCTATCGTTTTGTTTATTTTATTTGGCCAACGACCGAAATGTTATAATTTAAAATTGAGTCTTTTTATTAATGAGTCGTGTCGATGTACTATCCAGTGGAAAAACCCCAAAAAATATATCCTCCTAAACGAATGAAGCATAAGTGTTTTCGCGGACGCGACAAGATATTCATTGATGCTACATGGTTATTAGCTATTTGATTATTGCCTACAAGCAAGGTGAGTTCATAGCCTCGCCCTTTAAATATTTTTATGTTTTAAAAACTCGCGAGGGAGATACATGCTTGCTTTAGAAAATCGAACACAGGTGATTTTATTATGTAAACGTTGCTATGAGTGTATTGTTGTGGCCCTTCCTTCATGAACCGTCAATCACCGCTAACCGGTGAACGCTAATGCAATTATAATAGTCTATTTTGGCCTAACGACCTGTCTAACGTGTGTTCCTTGCGAGGGCATATGGGGACATATTGTATTTAGTATTGGGAGTGCTATCACTCCAGGTTGGGCACATGGTTAAGGTTCGGTTCGTGGCTCTAGCATCGTTGTGATTGTTTTGTGAATTAAATATTTGTGTTCAAAATGATTGCTTATAAACTCTATGAATTCACTCAACGTTTTCGTTGACTTTTTAGCATGTTTAATATCTCAAGGTATAATACTAGCTAGCTTGATGAGATGGAATGCGGATATCAAAGGACGTACACTTGGTGAACTTTCACAGATGATAAAATGTTTTCTTTTAAAGAAACTTCAACATTTTGGTTATTTTGAAATGAATTTATTTATATAAAGTTAGTAGGGACCTTGTAACTCGATCTATTTAATAAAAATTGAATGTCGTTTAACCGTGACTCGTAGCTTGTATTATTGATTGTAGCCACCCCAATATGGTATTCCGTCTTGCGTTGTAAATTTAGGGGTGTTACAGATTGGTAGTCAGAGCAACGAGTCCAATTACGAATACGAGTCGTTTTTTCAAAACTGAACTATGATCTGTTTTTGAAAAAAATAAAAAATTCACAAGTCGTTCACCGATGTTTTCGATATCCACGTGCCAAGTCCTATATCCGAACTTTATGAGCTTTGGCTAGGCCCTTTGATTGTATAATTTATACCAAGCGGTGTGGTAATAATATAATTATATATATAGAACGATAACCGTTCTAATACGACGCACCGCTATATTTTATATATACATTAAATACTAAAGATTGAATGCTTGGTTTAGATTTTTGGTTGTGATTTGAGCCGCGACTAACGTTTTGATATAAAATGAAGCTCTTAACTCCTTGTAACGAAGAAACTGGAACAAAATCAGGATATACACTTTAAGTGAAAATTTCAACACTTGAAATAATTAATTAAAAGCTGACATAATTTTTAAAGAGCAATTTGAGCACTTTCGAAACAGTTTTAGCCTTCCGGCAAAACACGAAAGTTGTTCGGAATGTCATTTTACTTTGCCGCGAGGCTTGTTTATTTTTAAATCACTTGATAATGGGTCAAAAATGAAAGTCAAATTTCTACATTTCCTTAAAAATAAAATAAGTTTCAGCAGAATTTTGTAAGAGCATTTTGGTCATTTTCTGTCGAGATTCAAATCTCGACTAAAACTAAAAAGTTGTTCGAAATAATGTTTTACATAAAATCTCTTTAGAGTCCGAGTCACGAAAATGGGATATAACGGGTCAGTTTTGAGAAAAACATACATATAGGCTTATTAAAAAGTCAAACGTTGATTTTAAAAGTCAATTGGGCTAATTTGAATCTTGTTGGATAATTATAAAAATAATAAACTCTCATTATTCTTACTATATACGTTTATGGTATATAAGAAATGGATGTTAATAAAATGTGACACAAGTGTCGAGATTTTAAATCTAATAATTATATCGATTATGATAATCCGATAACCGGACATACTAAAAATAGTAACTTTCTCGAAATGGTAACTTTCCAAAAATAACAACTTTCTAAAGTTAGAAACAGAACAAAGATAAAAAGTCTTCAATGATGTAACGTAATCTATTTACGTAAAAATGGTCGCTTTTACAATATGTTAAGTGATATTAATTAGAACGCGCAAGTGGATTTCTCATCGCATGCATACTTGTATTATTTTTATTAAGGATATATAAGATATACATCTAAGGTTACGAAGTACGTATCGTTCGATCATACTTTATTACTTCTCTGATTACGCGACCCTATTATAGGTTGTGGTCGAGCACGTTCGATAGATATCTTGACTCCTAGTGTGGACAATTCCAATTAGCAAATATATCGCCGTTTACCTCATTCGATTGTATTGATTCTTGACTCACTACTTCTTGTACTTGCCATGATCCTTAATCCCAACCACCTTAATATCTTTTTATGAACAATTTATATCAAAAATATACAATAATTTATGAAATATTTTATCAAACTAAATACCCAAATTGCGTCGATTTTCACAGAAAGACAAAGCAAAAATGTGTTTTCCAAAAATGAATAAACAATAGTTAACGTGTTTCAAAAAAAATAAAAAAAAATTCCCCGTTTTTATGTCAAATGATTTACGTATTTTCATGGATAGGTAAAAAAATTTCATCATCATATATGGTGTGTAATAATCGAAAAGTTTTCTTTTTGACGAAGACGGATGTGTCGTCGCTTGGTCCTCAATTATGCATAGCCTAGCTAACTATGCATGATTTAGGAAGAGCCACGTTGTGTCGGATTAATCGTCGCCTTTAAACTAGTAGTTTTGGATAAATGTTTGGGTGAGAACACTTCCAAATGGTGGATCCTTATGCAAGTAATCCTATTTGATTCGATTTCGTAAGAACAAGTCCGAATTTTCTTACGTCCCTTGAAATCTTGTCTTTCTGATGGTGTTGACTTAGAAAGTCACCTTGACCGAATAATTCCAGAAAGTATTTCCGTGTGTCACGTGTAACGTGTGAAATCCCATCTAAATCACAATGTTGGTGATGAAATACCAAGAAACCTGATACCGACACTGAGAAGGAATTTTAACGAGGTCAGAAGACTGCCAAAGTAGATGAAAGCCGAGTTCGAGTAACTCTGAGGCTAATGAAAAAGACTTCCCCAACATCAAATGCGTATTACTGTTCTTTCTCCTGTTACAACGATCGATAATTGTGAAGGAAATCATCCTACTACAAAACAAAAATCACTCCGGTGTTACCAATTGAAGACTAATGAAAAAGACTTCTCCTACATTAAATGTATCTTACATTATCTTTCTTTCATTTTTCCTATATGTCGAACGACGTCCGTAGTGGAAAGTTTCTTCTACATCAAACTGTGAATCATTCCTGTTGAATAAAACCATAATCGCGAATAAGACTTCTACCCCCGAAACGTATGCGTTCGGTCATCTAATGTTACGGATGAATCCTACACAAGCTCGAGTTGCGAATTCGAGGTGTTTGATTTGTTCCTGTTCTGCCTTGTGACTCAGATACCAACGTAGAGTCACACAAGGATGGCTCAAAAGGAGAGCCTTCGGCGCGAGAGCCAAGCACAATGGTCGAATCCTACTGGATCATAGTGATGTCATCCCTCATCATTTTCTGTAGGGAATAAAACGGTACGCGATGGACAGTTGGAGTTTGCCGACTTCGTGGCAGTAGATAAAAGACAATCCCGTTTGCTGTCTCTGTTTACTCAGTTGAGGAGTCCTTGTGCTTGACTCGATCCCCTTTGATCATCGATGGTCAACGGCGGAAAGCCATAATTGAAAATTTATTTGCAAAATTTCTGCTTGTTATGTGTTTATGTGATATGTGATTTAGTCGAGTGGTCGTACGTTGTGCGAGCTCGAGGCGGCATTGTGAAATGACGTCCGATCGGTGGGTAACGCGTACCCGGATTTTTAGCCCCCCGTTGAAAGACACGGGATAAGGGTCCTCGACGCTCGTTGAAAGACACGATACGGAGTCGGGTAGGAGCGGTCGCGATTGGTGTGCGAGCTCGATAATCCCACGGATTGGCAGTCGGGCCGGTGACGACCGCGCCTGGGGCACCGTGAAGAATGCTCAGAGTTTAGATGACTTGACCATTTTATTGGGTATGTATCCATGGCTATGAAGCCCGTGAGCACCCGGTTATATTAAAAATCTCCTTTTGGGTATGGATCCGCGTGTGAACACCCTACAATGATAAAATCTATTTGGATATGCATCCATGGCTATCAGGCCCGTGATTTCTTGAGTTGGTCTTAGCCGGAATTAATTGTTGTTAATCATGGCTTGGCTATTTAGCAAGCATGAGTTAATGTAATTGAACTGATTGATTGGCATGGCTTGGCTATTTAGCAAGCATGTCGTTATGTGATTATATGTGCTTAAAGATAAGTACCTTGTTTCGATTAATGTCGTAGTGCTTTCGATAGATTTATATATACTCTGAATGATTACCACATCAGTGCGCTTTCTTTTAATTTGCATGGCTTGATGGTTAGCGAGCATGCAACTATGTGATTGTGTACGCTTAATGATAAGCGTCTTGTTTTAAATAATATTGTAACGCCTTCGATGGAGTTGTTTACACTCCAGATGATTTTTATAATGACGCGATCTCTTTTAACAAGACCCGTGGACGATATGTGCTTTGATTTGATCGGTGTGATCATCGATGATTTTTGAATTAATTTTCGCTTCGAAAAACTTTCAAATGCGCCGAGGTCGTGTGGCCATAATGTGAGAACATGTGAATTCATTCGAGAATGACATCTTTCACTCATTACAAGTAAAATTTGGACGAATGAAGCGATTAAAGCGCCATGACGTCGCTTCCTAAAGGAGGGGAGAATGTGACAACCGTCAATTTTTAGAACTTTAAATGACTATTTTACCCTTTGACTTTCCGGGTTTGACTTGACATTTGACCTTTCGACCTTTTATCGTCATATAAAAACAATTGCCGCATAACCGATAATTTTTTG
This sequence comes from Tanacetum coccineum, assembly GCA_026074375.1. NCBI lineage: Eukaryota > Viridiplantae > Streptophyta > Magnoliopsida > Asterales > Asteraceae > Tanacetum > Tanacetum coccineum. The sequence continues at coordinate 21,146 of BQNB010109508.1, forward strand.
AAACTTATTTTAAAAATAAATCATAATTATTATTACATGATTTTCATTTATAAATTTTAATTTTTCAAATTTATCTGGCTTGTAAACGAGAACAACGCGTACCGACACGAAACTAATTAAATTTTATTTATTTATCGTAATTTATTTAATAAAAATATTTAATAAATTATTCTACATTTCATTTAAAAACGTTTGTTGAAAACGCGAACATTTAAATTAAGATTTTTTTTCGGACAAAGCTTAAAAGTATTACTCAATAAATAATAAACAATTTAAATAAACGTTATAAAACATTTGTAAAAAAAATAGTCGAGTAAATACTCACTTTTAGTGGAAAAATTACTTCGAACGCAATGGCGTAATTTTCGTGACTTGATTCAATCGTTAACTCGCTCAAACGAGTCCCGAACCAATGTTTTACAAAAATTTCCCAAAATTTACAATTTCAGTCCCTGATGAAATATTTCTAAAACCTACCCAAAACTATTATACATTTTCTATTTTTTAAAAAAATAAAACTTTGGGTATATAAAGAAAATAAATAGGGTTTTAACTCATTTATACTAACCTAAACACAACTCCTCCCTATTAATTTTCCGGTCGGCCCCATCCTTTTCTGGCCAATTTTTCCGACGAGGTCGTCTCCCGTCTCCGGCGAGACTTCCTACCGCCACATTACGACACCAACATAACCATCATCACCATTCCTTTACCACCATCTCACAGCCTCCGATCGCCGCTGCCACCACACCCTCGCCTCTGCCGCTCGCCGGCCACCATATCCACGCCATCTCCATCATCTCGATCCACCCCATCACACCACCAACAACCCCTCGTCATCATCATCACCACCACTTTCATCTTCATCTCCTCTACCTCGTCATCACATGCAACACTAGATCTGCCACCACTCCACCGCCAACAGCCGCGACACCCACCTAACCCATCACCATCACAGCCATCATGGCTTAGCCGCGGCGAAACACCTATAAAACATCCTATTTCTTTCCTATTTTCCATGCAAGGTTGTTACATCGATTATATAATGAAATGAATAAGTCGGGTGGTTGATTTGATTTGAATTGCTGTCGAGTAGGGGCTGTCCGCTGCCAAACCACCATCGTAGTGGCGGTCGGACGACGGTACAGCCACAACAGCCGCACCTTGTGGTGTCGGGCTGTGATGGCGCAACCCCAAATGGTGTCTCGAGGTGGTCAGCCGCCTAAAACCACCACTATGGTGGCGGCCAAACCTATAGAGACCACCACAGCCGCACCTTGTGGTGTCGGGCTTGTGGTGGTGACACCCCCATTGTCCGATGTGAAAACGTGGTTAAAAAGGGTGTTTGGATTTGCATGTAATCTGCCATTAAGGGCATTTGGATTTGTGGATTACAGCCATTATAGGGGTGTTTGTTTCTGAGTTTGTGGCCTATTAGGGGTATTTGGGACAGCAGCCCCTAAATAAGGGTGTGTTTGATTTTACTTACATTTGATGTTTAAATAAATATGACTAATTAATTAAATATGGAATTGCGATATTGATTGATAAAAGTGGGAAAATAATGTATTTGTTATACATGGGAACTTTGTA